>BMAO01023069.1:0-131367 GCA_019973975.1 Trichonephila clavata | reverse complement strand
ATGGCGCCATCTGTGTTTTAAATAATAAAATAAAAAGTTAAAAAGATTCTATCGATGTATATTGAAACTACGAAAATTGCTGAAAGGAATAAAAAGTATCGATTATACTTTAAAATTATTCAAAAGTAAGTATCTGATGAGTATCTTAAATAAACTAGCTAAAAGTAAAGGAAAACTTTTGCAGAATATATACAGTAGAGTTGTAATTTTGAAAGCAGCAGACATCTTTATATATTTGCTTGAAATAGGTATTCCCCCCTCAATAAAGGTTAGTGAATGAAACACACACACACACACACACACACACACACACACACACAACACACACACACACACACACACACACACAACACACACACACACACACACACACACACACACACACACACACACACACACACACACACACACACACACACACACACACACAACATTAAGCGTGCGCGTAATGTTGAACATCTAAAAATAAAAATAAAAATTTAATAAATTGGATTAGTATATAATTCTGGATTAAAAGTTAATCTTTATTTATTGACCCCCTCAATAAGTTACATCTTTACCATTTGGAATGTGATATACAAAATGTCGAGTTTTCTTTTATTAATTGATCATTTTAACCTATTGATTGCATTATTTCACAAATAAAAATATAAGAATTTTTCTCTTGTTGTCTTGCTACACGTCCAGTGGGTTTTAATATGTATACGTCTAATAGGGGGATGGTTATCTCTCTCTCCCTCTATATATATGTGTGTGTGGTGCCGGCCGTTATTTCCAAGCAACTCCACTACTTGCCGATTGTGGTGCCGACTGCTATTTCCTTGCCACTCCACTACTTGTAATGCGCATGCTTAGGAACGCTCTCGGTGTTTTGGGAGCCTGACAGTTGTTAAACATACGATAGTGCGACGCCATGACACATGAAATAACGAACGACGAATCTAACAACGAACTACTAAAAATTGTTTGAAGACGAGTTAGACATTGAGAAGACAATTTATCCTTTCCCTGAAATGAAGAAGTGATCTGTAAATTCTATGTAAATAGTAATTAACAATTAAACTTAAAATTAATTTAAGACGGACTATTCTGTTGTTGAAAAGCCATCACTGACCAGCAATTGAAACTGAAGACTGACGATGACAAATCATTAAATATATGCTTATTTAGGTATCTGAAGACTCAGCATACTTTTTATTAAACAGTTATGAAACAAATATGCGCAGTCCAGTTCAGTGGCGTAACGGAGATCATTAGGGCCCCCTGCAAAGTCAGGTTTTGGGCCCCAAACTGGATCTTACAAAGAGCATATGTTAGAATTTGGCCCCCCGCAATGGGGGGGGGTGCGTTACGCCACTGGTCCTGTCACATTAATGTGACAACCGCGTACTTTCGACGTCGACGTTAAATAACCAATCCTAGAAGGCTGGTGGTAGCACAGTGCAGTTGAGCGTCTTAAGGGTGGCGAGGGCTTTGAAAAACATTGCGATCGTTGGCGTTATGCAGAAACAGAGTGATTTATCCTACGTCCAAAAGGACTTAATCATTGGTTTTCGAGCCAAGTGTGGAAGCATTTCCAAAATGGCTAAGTTTATGAACTGTTCACGTGCCGCCATGGTAAAAGTATACTGTGCATGGCAAAATGGGACTGTCCAAAATCAGTGACATGGCAAATGTGGTGCACAACGGGCCATATATGACAGAACGACGGCTGCGGGGATATGTTTGTGTGAATAGACGTGCTTCCATTGAGCAACTGACTGCTCAGATGAAACAAGCTACCAACAGTGTCTCCCACACAAACTACTGTTCAACGAACGTTGTTGCGTCTGGATCTCCGAAGCAGATGCCTGGTTCACGTACTATTCTGACTGCTGTCCATCGGCATTTAAAGCTTGAATTTGCACACCAGTACCGAAACTGGACGTTCACTGAGTGGCGACAGGTAGCGTTTTCCGATGAATCGCGTTTTATGCTCCATCGGACAGATGGACGTTGGTTTATACGGCCTGAAACCTCTGAAAGCAAACATCCTGCAACCATTGCCCTGCAACCATTACAGGCTAGAGATGGGAGCATTATGGTCTGGGGAATGTTTTCCTGGCATTTTCTGAGTTCACTCATCATTTTGGAAGGCACGATGGATCAAAAAAAGTACGCATCTGTCCTTGCAGACCATGTCCACCCTATAGGCGCATTGTTTTTCCTCATGATGATGGCGTCTACCCTTAGGACAATGAGAAGTATCTAACAATTGGAAGTGTACATGCGTGGTTCGAAGAGCACCAGGATGAGTTTACTGTTCTCCCCTGGCCAGCAAACTCGTCTGACTTAAACCCAATCGAGAATCTGTGGGATAATCTAGATCGGGTTGTTCACGCCATGGACCCTCACCTGCATAATCTAGCCAGCTGGCCACGGCACTGGAGTCGGCATGGCTCAACATCCCAGTGAATACTTCAGGAACCTAATTGACTCTCCTCCTACACGTCTCGCAGCATTTCGCTCTGCGGAAAGGTGGTTATCCTGACTTTTGACATTTGGTCATATTAATGGGACTGGACTGTGTACATAGATAATTGCTACTCTATTTTAGTAACAAGAGAGAATTATCGACCAATAGTACATAAATATCCTGACCATCCACAACCGAATAACCTCGCAAATATAGCACTAAAATTTTGTGCAATCAAATTCGATATTGAAAATTTAATTTCTTAACTCAGTCATCATCGGAACATTTAAAAAATTTTTTTGAGCCAATTAGTTATTACTGTGAAACGAGAATAGTTCAACTGCAATAAAAAGTGCGAAAATTATTACGCGTGGGTGACCCTTTTTTTCTTGTGGATTGTATCACGACAGAACTTATTTGAGAGTGCCCGAAATACCTAGTTTCGTAAAATCAAAGGACTTTTACAAAAACTTTGTTCTATAATTGAAAAAAAGTAGCTGAAGTTATTTTTTAAAAAAAATCTCATTATATTCCACTTTACCATTAAATTAGTCATAAGAATTTATTAGGAGTCGTAAGAATTTACTACAAAAGAGATAGCTTTTATCTTTATCAATTTGTTGTAACCCATTGCAATGCTTGGTATTATTTTGGTTTTCAAATCATTAAGATCTTTAACAAGATGCCAAAAATTATGTCTAAAATATTCAGCTCTTCCACAGATTTGATTAGTCCTCAGGTTGCTTTTGAGTACAGCATTAATAATCAATCAATCAGCAGATTTAAAGTTTGCAAACATATGGCATGAAATGGAAATAACAGTCAAAGAAATACAAAGTAGTGTAAGCTCACTGCAGTATCAAAAACTTTAAGACCTAAAGCATGTCAAAAGGAGAACAAAGTTAAAAAGAAATAATTATATTTTCAATCATATTTTTTGAATTCCATTGTTCGATTTCCATTCCATTGTGATGATGCATTTTTGAAAACTAAGTTCATCATTGAGAAAAACAAGAATTAATGGTCACACAAACATACTTATACACAAATTTTTTCTCCGTTATATGAAACATAATTGTTGGTTTAATTTCAAAGGCCTTGATGCATTGAAAACACGTTGAATGCCCATTTATTTATCTAATACAATTCTTTTAGTCAATGCTGAGATATAGAGGCGATGAATTCTTGGGCAACGTCTTCAAAAGCATCAACTCATTTGAAATTCACGTAGGTAGGGAATGACCTTGCTACCAGGAGCAAGTTGGCTTGATTGAGAGGTTTAAAAATCTGTCAAGGCCAAGAAGTAGGTGATTTCAATCGACAGCATACAAAGAGATTTGAGAAATTCTAATTAATGTTGAAAATTGTTTATAAGCTCCTTCTGTTGTGTTGTGACAAGATGACAGTGATGTATAGATCCTCTAATATGAGAGCGAGCAATAAATAATCTTTTTTAATTTCTTTAGATACATCAATGACTGGAAAATAATTTAATCTATATGGGGTTTTTGTTGTAGGAGGAAAAAGAAACTTGAAATTCGTGGATCTGTAAAAATTTGCTAACAAATATTAGATTTCTAATCAGGCTTCTTTTGTTTTTTAATTCAGGTTATACAACTAAAAAAATCAAGTCTGTCTTGTTGTTGTCTTTTTATTGCGCCTAGTCCTTCAAATTCCATAGAGTAAAAATTATTTTTTAAGTAAAAAAATAGTTTACTTAAAATTAGAAATGATTTATGATGTCTTTTTTTAAATTTTCGATTTATATAATGAAATAATTAGTTTGAAGTAAAAATAATAGTATTTATGTGTTCAAATTTGTTTCCAGTTCTTTAAGAAACTTTTTTTTTTGTAAAATAAGATATTGATTAGAAAAGTTTGAAAGGAGAAAATTAGAAATGTAATTTGTATATATATATACATACATACATACACACAGTGAAAAAATCGCTTAACACGAAACTGAAGGGACTGAAATATTTTTTCAGGTTAAAAGAATTTCGTGTGTTAAAAGTTATTACAAAAAAACATATATAAGCAAAATTAAGTTTATTAGAGTTTATTTTATTTACATGGATATGTATATATGCATATATTTGATAAAAATCAATGAAACAAAAACATTCATAAGAACTTAAATCAAATAACAAATTGACAACAAATTGTTCGATGACGCCCATTTTGTTATTTATTTCACCATTGGAATGTAAGTCTAAATAACTGCGCATACTTTTCAAGATGTTCGATGTGGGAACAGGAGCTGCATTATTCAATTCATTTTCATCTTCGGAATCTGCACCAATGATATTTTTTTAGCTTTGATAAAACTCCAAAATGTCTTTGTCTGCCATAATTGGAGTTAGAGACACATTTTCATCATCTACTGCAAGGAATTCTTCCAATAATACAATAGGACAGTCTAATCCGGCTGGTGTTTTTCGTTCCTTGTTCATTCTCAGCAGAAAAATCTTTTCGTGTAAAGCGATGTTTGTTTCGTGTTAAAAGATAAAAAAACATGAAAGTACATAGCAGTTTGTCGGTACTGTTTGCCGTTATTTCGTGTCAACCAATTTTTCGTCTTAAGCGTTTTCGCGTTAAACGCATTTCATAGTATATAAACAATTATTTTTACCAAAATTAAAAATATTACTTTTTTGTTTAAGTCGTAAATGAAAGTTACAGAAACCAGCATATAATAAAATAATCTATGAGACATATATGGTAATACTTTACTTACTGTACTATTACTCTATTTGAGGAAGTATATCTTGAGTACTGATCTAATACACAATGTCTACAGTCAAAACTCAAGATTTTTTTAATGTCCGATCGTGTCTGGCAGAAGAATATCAATTTAGTAGAAGATAGATTTGAATTTATACTGATGTTTAAAATTAAGATAATTTTTACTTTTGGCTAAATATCTCCATTACTGAGCAAATTTTAATGAAATTATAATGTACACATAAGTTGTTTACATTTTATATGATTCATACATAAGTTGATATCATATAAAAATGCACCATACATGACGCATGGTTATATACACGTGGTTATATTTTGTATAAGCTCCTCACAGTAAGTTATGCAGCTATACGTAAATTAGCTGCGTAACTTATTGTAAGAGATTATACAGAGAATCAGGTATGTACTTGAATATAATCATCAATATCTTCCATGACCACTGTGATCTATCTTGCGTATAGCTTCCAAAATTTTCTGTATTGTCAATTAAATTATCAGACATTGGAATTAGACGTAACACTTATATATGGAGATGCTCATAATCTAAATCATTTAATGAAAATATTTAAGACAGTCGCATGTTTGTCGAGATATTTTCCATGATGTAAAGATATCTATCATACGTTGTGAATAATTCATTATTAACATCACCAGCGTATGGTGTGAACATATGGAGGACGAATCTTACTCCAATATTTCACAACAGTTAGAGTTCCTTCCCTATCTATGAACTTCTCTAAAACTGTGTTTTTCAACAATACTAAATACTACCTAGTATCCTTTCAAGATCAGTGCATTACCTGAATCACCTTCCAGAATAAAGAGGGCATTGTCTGTAAAGAAGACAGAAGCTCATTGCTATCTGATGTAGTGTAACTTGTTTTCTTGCTCAACGCAAGCGTGCATTTGTGAATTGTCGGGTAAAATAAAGGTACAAGGTATCATGTTGCATAAAATCATTGATTATGAAGACTTGTGTATCATAATAACCGATATTGTCACCCATGTTGCGACATAATGACCTGAAAGCAATGTGATGCACAATAATTTCACGTCGAAATTTCTAAGCGCAGGTATTTGTAATGAATTTGCGGTCTAAAACAGATAATCTTGGTATGTTCTGATTCGAATTGAGACCAGAGTCTTTGGATCATACTAGAGACATCTGTGTACAATAACTTCATTTTCATCCATCTGATTAACCAGTATCTTCACAGATCTTAGACATCCCATTAGTATTTTAGTACCTATTTGAAGATTAACCAGTATAAAATGCTTCTTACAAATTATAAAAGTGAAATATTCGCAGTGTTCATCAACTGCTAAATAAATTTTCAGTTATTTAAAAAGCTATTGGTAGGGTATTGTTGTTTGACAAGATTTTGCTGAAATTTTTTTTTTTATCATTTAAATAAAAATAATATTTTCTTACATTTATTTAAAATTTTTTATGATAAAAAAACTGGCTGTGTTTTAGTTTTTTAAGGTTAGTAATGTAGCTAAAACTATCTCACTGTTATATTAAAGATAGATCTCATTGACGAAATCAATACTCGAAACATTGAAAGTAAAGAAAGACTTTTATGTCATCCACCAAGATGCGCAGTAATCAGTTGTAAGGGATAGCCCGTGTCATTCCTTAGTGTGAGAGGGTCGGAAGAAAGATTAGCCATAGTCAATACAAATTCTACTTATTAATAATTCTCAATTACGACACAAATTCAACAACTCAAATTAAGAAATGCACCAATTACTAAATATGTGAAGCAATCGCGGGGTAAACGAGATAACTACGAGAATTAACAGTAAATTGGATCACTTACGTCGAAGCAATGCACCTTCTTATTCAACTTGTTCTAATTCAAATTTAGTGCTTAATTGACCAAATCGTCAATCTTAATTTTTTTCAAATAAGTAACGAAGTTCTCTTGCCTAGCTTCACGCTAATCAATCACTGCTATCCGTTTTAGCAGTCTAGCCTATCACTCTTTTAACTCGAAAGTTTAATCTTTATACATACAAGTCTTAACTTACATAATCACATCTTCTTCTTCTGAGGAAAATTTTCAATAAAATAAATTTTTAAGACCCATTTTACCCCAAGAAGACTATTAATAAGAAGAGCACGAATAGACCAGTTAAGTAATTCATTAAGCGATGAAATTTAAGAGCAATAATTTTCTTCCCCGTGTGCTTGCTAACAATTACAGTTCATTAAATTATCATAGGTGATCGGAGTGGTACAAGATGGTCCACTAACGCCATCAATGATTCATCAGAGATGGCTAACGTTATTATCACCCTTTTCTCCTCAATTGTCATCTCTTAGTACGACATTTGAAGGATTCAATCCCATGGCGCCAAAGTTGATGAACTCAACATACTTCCAAAGAAAAATTTCTTATGATATGGGAATGAGTTCTATCAGTTCTGTAGGAGTTGCGATAAATCTCCTGTCACATTCTTTCATTATATCGTAGGATGTGTAGATATGACAGATGTCATTATAATAGATGATGACGACCGTAATCACTTTCTATTGACAGGTTTACCCTTATGAACTAGCATATTCGTGCCTGACATACCTCTGAGCAATGCGTTGCACCTTTGTACAGTAAAAGTCAAATTCAATGACTACTCTCGGTAGTTAAGTCATTTGCATATTTCATGTAAGTTCGTACCTGTTGACCTCTTCTTAGCATTCGGATTATTTATTAAGGCAGTTTATTTTTATTTTGCTTAAGTGAATATTTAAATTTCTTTCTAAACAATAAGTGTTTGGCAACACTAGTTTCTTTATTAAGGTCAAATTTATGTGACAAAGATGCAGTTAGATTGGTAATGAATTGCTGAGATTTATAACGAAATTACTTGAATTAAATTATAAATTAATAATGTAATATGTGTGTATAACTAAGCCGTATTTCAAAATTATATTATTTAAATTAATTTAATAATTGTTTTAACGCGAAATCTATAATATATTATTTTAAATCAAAATTAAGCCATATTGGATTCTAATCAAATAAGTAGTGTTTGTTGCGTTTCATCATGGTTTAAAATAAACTTGGAGTTATAAATATATGATTGCTTTCATATTCACACATATTTTTCAAGCATCATTTTAAAAATTTTAAAAGATTGGTTGCTCCAAAAAAAAAAGATATATATTTAATTTATCAAATTAAAATCTTCGAAATAAGACTTAGAGATGAAGTCTCTACTGTATGATTTGGTGTCGATTTTAATGTGGTATTCAAATGAAATTATACAAAAATTTGTTTATTAAAACTATGCAATATAATAAAATATATTAAGTTATAAAATAAAGAAAATAGAGTGAAAACTTCATAATTGAAAATTAAAATAAATTTCCTCAATTATCGCATTCTGTGTTAAGTATTACACTTAGTTATGTGTAATAAAAAATGTGTCTTTTTTGGAACATTTTGTGCAAAAAAGTTGACCGCTTAAGGGTTTAATCGCTTTCTTAAGAGTAATTCATTTACATGTTACTTAAATTTATTATTTAGTTCATTTTGATTAGTAAACCATTTTTGATGTTTCAATAAATATTGCTGGATATTCTTATTACATTGAAGAGTTGTTAATTAGTTAATTACATTATTACAAGAATATGCTGTTTTTTGAAATCCATTAAAAAGAGAAAGAGATTAAAAACTTTTTTGAAGGATGCAATGCAGGAAAGAAGCCATATTAAGGAAGGGGTAATATTTGTTTCTCTCCAACAAAGCTAGCAATTTTATTTACTTGAAACAGTAATATATATATTTATATAGCTGTCTTTCGTAAGAAATTTAACAATTGTATAGGTATATGTTTCATTAAATAGATACGAAATATATGATGATTATATAGGTATTAAATAATTTTTTTGATAAAAATATATCAATAAGCCGAAGTTA
Organism: Trichonephila clavata; assembly: GCA_019973975.1. Classification (NCBI taxonomy): domain Eukaryota; kingdom Metazoa; phylum Arthropoda; class Arachnida; order Araneae; family Nephilidae; genus Trichonephila; species Trichonephila clavata. The sequence continues at coordinate 122,241 of BMAO01023069.1, read as the reverse complement.
AAATCTTTATTAAAAAATTGTGTTCCATCACATGTTTTGCTCTCATCCATGTTCTCAAGACACATGAGAGAAACAAAAGACATTTTAAATCAAACTTATTATGTTTGCTATCTGTTAGATACATTTTTAATCTTAGAATAATCAAATATGTATTCTATGATATTGGGGGAAAATTAAAAAGAATGTTTTGCTCTTTTATTACTTAAAAAAATTTTTGGTTGACGAATATCATAAAATTATTACATTTAATATGTTGCAAAAATAATTCGCACCAGAATTTGTAAGTAATCGTATATTATAAATTAGTTCGTAAATAAATTTGTAAAAACTGCCTGCTATAAAATAATTCATTAATAAATTCCTAAATAATTGTCTATAATTCGTAAATATTTGTATATTACAGCAGGAAATTAATATACTACTCATATGGTTAAAATAATAATCGTGATTATTATTTAAAAACCACAACATAATGGAATGGTGATTTTAGAAGCAGAATGTATTCGATTCGTTGAAGTCTGTCTCAAGATGCAAGCAATATTGCATTTATAAATACTTACCCTTATAACTATGGGCCTGAGTCCTTGATTTACTGATTACAAATAAAATGAAAAATTGCAGGAATTCAGATCTTATGTTTATGTCGAGCGTGTGATCATGAATACAACCCTCCTTCAGCAGTCTCTTTGGAGACCTTAACATAAACTCGGCAAGTATTAATTCTAGGTACCTCTCTGGGGGCAATAGCATGACATGACTTGACTTGGATTGATAACGTAAAATGTTTAATCGTAAATGCGCATGAATGATTTTAAAAGTTTAAGTTGTTTTAAACTAAATATGAAAAAATTAATTTCAATGAGATATTTCGTGTACTTCTTTGTTTTATTGCTTTTAAATACAACGTTTGTGGCCAAATAATATAAACATTATACGCCAAAAATCCTACCAATGTGTTCACCCTGTGGAGAATCCCCTCTTCCCTTACTTTAAAGCTAAGTTGTATTTTTTTCCCCTTGAAAATTCCTTATATTCACTATTTTTGTTTTGTTTACGCGTCTTTTTAAGATTATTTTTTTTAATTCAATTCTTTTTATGCGTTTTTTACGTCTGCCTTGTTTAAGTATTCCGAAAATAATTCATTAAATGTCTTTATAAAAGTATTCTAAGAGACAATTTGAAGAAAAATTAACGTGAAACAAACTGCTCTAAGTCACATATTGAAGAAGGGAAAAAAATCACGATTTCCTATGATTATTCGCTCAATTTTTATATTTGGAGCCTTATATTCGTTACTCGAGCCGTGGAATATTTGTCTAACTTTGCTCTTTTTAGTAACAATTTAGATAAAAACAGGAAGGAAATACTATTTCAGAAGCTGTAGCTAATAGATTCCTTTAAAAATAATTACATCTGAACTAAGATTTAAAATTGCTTTCTTTTTTCTAGACTCCATCAAAAAACTTTTTTTTGTAAAAATGTAAATTATAAATGAATGTAAAAAGAATTAGTAAGTCTATCCTACGTTACGTTTGCTTTCAATGCTCAGAAATTTTTAATATAAAATGTATTGACCACAAACAACAATCTATCTAATTTTCACTCTAATTTCATGCAAGAAATTAAGGTGATAAATTCATTAGAGAAAATATTAAAGTTATTTGTTGAAAGAAATTTTTTCTGAAGCAAATATCCTTAGGATATGTCCCCCTGTCTATTCTGAAAGGACGTATCAATCCAAAATTCATTACATTAGCCTCATGATTTTTTTTACTAGTCTGTTGAAAATTTTTACATTTAATTTATACGCATATATAAAAACTTCGATGAGTAATTCGAGCCGGTTAACCGCAGTTAAAATATTGATTGAAACCAATAATCCTAATCCTTATCTTAAGTCTGAATGATTTCTCAAAAGCATGCGATCACTTAAAAACACATATTTCTTAGCTTTATTTAATTTTCAAAACAACAACAATAATAATTGTTTTTATGAATACAAGAATTCATTGTTTTTTTCCTAATGTATTTATTTTATAGAAATTGTGTTAAGGATTGTATGTGAGCGTTAGGATTGAGTAATTTATTCAAAATACTGACGAGTGAGTAAAAAATACATATGTTGAGGATATAAAAGTTGTTGATTTTTTGTTAAATTTCAAAATAATGAATTTGTTCATTATTAACTCCGTAAATAATGTGTATGACCACTATTTATAAAGTAACAATCGTGCTAAAAATGTTATTTTGCTCTTGTTATGACATTTGAATTGAAATGTTAATACACAGAAGTTATTACACAGAATAACTATCATAGGGCACACAATAGAAAGCATAGTGCTGCCATCTATTAAGAATAAATAGATACATTAATCCACAGCAAAAAATAAAAGATGTTGATTTTCGTGGTTTTGTCTTCAATTTTAGAGCATATTCTTCCTTGTGTGTGTCTGCTACATACTTTAAAATGAAAAGACTTTCAGTATTTGAAAGTATTTTAAAATTGAATATCATCTAAAAGATTTTTTTTTATGTATGACTGCCATACCGAGATACATTTGACCCTAGAAAGGTAAATTTTGAAGTACAGGCTTTTAACTTAGGGAACAGATAAAATAATTAAAAAACTGTACATATATGTATAGAGTTATTGAATATTTATTAACAGGATGCTCTGTGGCAATGAGACGAAGGTCCTTGCAATTTTGAACTGCGGTCAAATACCAACGACACCTGGTGGCTGGTACCCCACTCTCATAAATTTAATATATTTATGGTACCCACGTCCCACAAATATATAAATCAATGCCCGATTATACCATAAAAACTAAAAAATAGGTTTAAGTTGTGAGAATTTTCGATTATTTGAATCTATTTTTTCTCCACTCTCCTCAAATGTCTTCTAAAAAAATTAATAGATATATCATTATTTTATTTTCTATTTTTGTTAAATTGAAGATCTAGCATTAATTGCACAACTTAAACTTTTGTAAGAAAATCATTCTATGATTTTTTCTAAAAATTTTGCATTATGCGCATTCTTTGCATATTTTCCTTTTTTTCATTATTTATTTATTATTATTATTATTATTATTTTGCTTCTTTCTTTTTAAGCCATTTGATGTGTTGATATTAATTTAAATTTTATCAATCAATTACTGTTATTTTGTCATTAGATGTCCACTAAAAATATATAACTATCTTTCTCTTCCAAACTCTAAAGTGAGAGAGAGAATTTGAGTATTATATCTTTAGTAAGAGAGCGATATATAATAGCGGAGAAATTAATGAATTTTTTCTTGTGGTCATTTTTTATAATTTTTATGATACAAAGTTGAATCTTAATTAAAAAAATATTTATTTAGTTGAAAAAATTATTACTAATCAAATGAAAATTTTTTATACAATGCCTGAAAGCATTGTTAATTATTTGTACGGTTTGTAAGCTTAACAATATTTATAAGAATCATTGGGTGATAGTTTTTGATGTTTTGAATGCAAGTTATTCTCTAAAAGTGTTTTATTTAGATAAATAACTTTTCTTTGTTATTAAATACGAATTATAACTTTTAATATCGTAAAATTTTATTAGTTATGTCACCTGGTCTCTCTTTGCGCTGGAAATATTTTTAATGTGTAATCAAAATAAAAAAAAGACATCTGATTAGAAAAAGAAACATTTTAATAAACTTTTACATAATGATACGTACATACAAAGCAAAAACATAAAGAGATGGACATCAGAATAGCATCAATATTTCCACGGGCAGTAAGGATTCTGTAAGACTCATTTGAAAATTGCTATTTTTTTTTTTTAAAAAGATTGTCAATTCAGAAACCAGACTTTCCACGATGGAAATTAAGAGATATTTTGCTTCTCCCTTCGCAAGTTCAAAAAGAAAAAAATATGATAGTTCAAAATAATTTGAAAACTTAGTGGCATTACTCCACAACATTACTTACAGAAGAAAACACGTCAAAAGAAAAAATAGCTTCTATTCAAATCGAGGGGAAAAACGGAGTGCATTAAATAAATATTAAATTCAAACTATTTTTCCAAGTTCCAATTCTTTTTTATGTTCGAACGAGCGAAGAAAAAAGCAGGGCCGAATACAACAATAAGTTATTCAAATACCCCAGAAAAAGCAGAACAGACGTTTTGTGTCTGAGAAAGTACGACGAAGCTTTTAACATAAAAATCACAAAAGATTAAACAAATTCTAGAAATACTTATTTACATGTATGTAAAAGAATATTTACTTGGATAAAATGAAGAGAATTTGTTTGTCTTTAACATTGAAAATTAATTATTGGTATTAAATAACGAACTTTAACGGCAATTTAAATATGACACGGACGGAAATATTTGCACCTCGTTGATACAGGGCTTATAGAAATTGGCACAGGATGCACTAAAGGAAGTTGTCTATTTTATCACAGATTCATTGTAAATTTTAAATATTCTAGTTAAAGACTGATGTTTGTGATATTTCGCAGGAGAAATAAGGTAGGATTATAAATAATTTTTTTGTAGTTAAGTTAAAAAAAACACTTAATTTTTTTTAAATTTGAAGAAGGTCAGTCTAATTTCTATCATTAAAAAAGTTTAGTAAAAATTGAAAAATGACATTATTAGAAAAAACATAACGCAAAAAACAACTTTTGTGCGACTGAGGACGTTGGGTCCCCTTAATGATCCCCGTATCTTCTCGTTAGCAATGAATGTTTATAAATCTGTAACCCACCGATAGGGGATACCAATCAACGTCCAAACAGTTATCTTAACAGTTCTGCATATGTGTATTTTTAACACATTTATTCAGCTCCGATATCCCCAAGGAGCGATGTTGCTGCTGGCTCTGGTTCTGGCACAGCCACTTGTTCCTTTACTTCTGAAGCAGCTGCTTGAAAACCAGCTGGTGGTGGAGGTCGATAAGCCCCACTTCCCTTCAAGCTTTCATTAGGATGATCAGGATTCTCCCTGTAAGGGAACACTTGAGGCTGATTGGGTGGCTGATGTCCTGGTATCTGTCTGTTTGTATAGTCTGGTCGACCGAATGCACCGGATCCCGAAGATGTCTGAGGTCCTTGATACGAAGGCTTAACTTCAGAATGTGTTATGGTATTTTGAGAAGGAGATCCTTGTTTAGTAGTCTGACTGCTTCTGGATGGTGTAGAGATTGGTTGATAAGGTGCACTTGGCTGACCAAACTCTGGTTTTGGATATATATCAGGTCCACGAGTGTAACTGGAACCAGCATCATATTCAGGTCTTGGCACCTTTGATTGGATTCCTAGTTGAGATGCAGATCCAGTTGTTTTTACTCCCGAAGTTGGGACAGTTTTGATTCGTTGAGGCTTGAATTCTTGTTGTTGGACATATCCTCCTTCTCCTCGGGATGGGCCGCTGATTGGGGAGGGATATCCACTAGCAACGGGTCGTTTTTGGCCGGTCGAAGTCGTTTTCTGCTCGTAAGCAGTCGAAGGAGACGATGGGGGTCCTGATGGACGACTCTGTGGTCTAGGCTGATTGTAGCCTGATCCTCCCTTTACGTTAGCATTTGGATGATCAATTGGTTGAGGAGCTGGAATTCGTGGTTGAGAGGGTCGAGAAACGCTCTGAACTGATTGACTTGGTTGTTTAATTCTTCCGGGTTGTGGGGATGGTGGCTGAGGACGGGGCTTCTCGTACAACTGGGAGTCTACTGGAGTGGGTCGTTTAACAGCTGCAGGAATTGAAGGAGGTTGTGGTCTGGCTACTACTATTGGTGCTCTTGGCCTTTGTACCTGTGGTTGTTGTCGTCCACTACCTTGTGGCAATTTAACACCTGATACAGATGTAGATGGCGATTTTACTCTTTGTGGCTGTTGTTGAATAATTGGATCTCGGTAATCGGCACCCTTAATTTCACTTTGAGGGTGATCAATGACTTGAATTGGTGGCTGATAAATTCCTCTAGATGGTTCACTAGGCTTCTTAATTCGATCTTGTTGTGGTGGTTTGTATCCTCCTGAAGTTGATACGCTTGGTCGTTTTTCGTTAGTTGGTTTTACGGCAGTAACTGCTATATCTGGACGTGGTCTGACTGGTTGTGGTGGAACATATCCGCCTTGTGGAGAAGATGGTCGACCGATTCGAGTTGGTTCAAACCTAGGAATTTGGGGTGGAGGTTGGTTATATCCAGGACCACCTTTGATGTTTGAATTAGGGTGATCAGAAGCAGGTGGGAACACAGGTCTTGGCTGCGTAGGTGGACGAACTCCTACAGATACTTGTGGTCTAGAAGATGGCCGACCAGCGGGTTTCTGTTGCTCATTTATAATTGATGGAGCAATAGGAGGTTGAGGATCAATAGGTCTTTGCGGTATAGGTGGAGGTACATAAGCAGGTCTAGATGGTTTTTGAGGTGGTTGAACATGTGTTACTTCCTGTTGAATCGGAGGAGGAATATAAGCAGGTCGAGATGGTTGCTGAGGAGGCTTTGTGAGGCCAATATTTGTTACTTCCTGTTGAACTGGAGGTGGGACAAAAGATGTTGGTGGTCTCGAAGGTTGCCTAGGAGGAGGTGGTGGAGGTGGAGGTACGTAATCCGTATCTACATGTTCTTGTTGAACAGTTTGGGGAGGCACGTACGAAGGTCTACCAACAGGTCGTTGTGGGACAGGACGAGGTGAAACGGGCCTTGGAGCAACTGGATAGCTAGGGTATCCTGTGCCTACAGGGCGGCTTGGTTGAGGGACTCGAGGTTGCTGAGGTGGTTGGTAACCAACATTTCCTTTAAGATTAGCATCTGGATGGTATTCAGTCTGTGTGACTGTAACTGGGATTCGGGGACGAGAAACTGATCCCTCTGGTTGTCGAACTATTGCAGGAGTAAGTGGAGGTCGAGATACACGAGGTGGTGAAACTACAGGAGGGAACGATGGTCGAGGTGTGTGTGGAGGAGGTGGTGGTGGTAATGGCAGAGATTCTGGCTTAGTTGGCTTGTATCCATCAAACTGATAACCAGAGTCTTCTTCTTGTTGAATAGATGGCTGCTGAGGTATTCTTCCACCAGTTCCATGACCTTGAGGTTGAGAGGGATATTCAGGCTTTATTCCTACTCTTGGTGGCTGAGGCTGGGGTTGCGGCTGAATCCTTGGTGGTTGAGGTTGAATCCTAGGTGGTTGAGGTTGAATCCTAGGTGGTTGAGGCTGAATCCTAGGTGGCTGAGGCTGAGGTTGTGGTTGAATCCTAGGTGGTTGTGGTTGAATCCTAGGTGGTTGTGGTTGAATCCTAGGTGGTTGTGGTTGAATCCTTGGTGGTTGTGGCTGAATCCTAGGTGGTTGAGGTTGGGGCTGGAATACTGGAATTTCGGGTTGTTGAATAGGTCGTTGAGGTTCAGGTTCCTTTCGTGGTGGTGGAGGGGGAATGCTTACTCGTGGAGGATATGAACCAACTGATGGAGGTTGCTCTGGTTGTCTAGGATAACTTGGATAAGATGGTTGTTGGCCTTCAGGTACTCTTGATTGACCAGGTCTGAATAGAACTTCTGGTGTTTTCCCTATATCTGCATTAACATTATAGAAGGAAGGACTTTCATTGCAATCAAAATTGTACCAAAAGTCACAAGCTAGAATTCTTTGATTGAAATTGGTTCCTGGCCCACACAAAAAGCTCTCCTGGCGATCTTCGAAACATACGTGGTACACCTAATAAAATAAAAACGTGAATTAACTCAGAATTACTCAACAGTTTTTAATTGAACTTTAAAATACATTCTTCATTTTAAAGATACTAAATTTTAATTCTAAAGTTCACAAAATTCTTATTTAGAAATATAAGCAATTTATTTTATCATAAAACTGTAGAGTCTTCAGAATCACAACATTCGAATGTTCATTTTATTGAAGACCAAACAGCACAGAAGCCGAATTTTAATTACTTAAGAATTAAACAGCACGAACACTAGAATTGATTACGTTAATCATTTGGCAAATATTTTCTAGAGCATGCAAAATTTTTCAATTAAAATTTCAAAAGTCGAAATGGGATTCAGAAAAAATAATCATTTTTAAAGAAACGATTGACAAATGATTGTATCTATAATCAAAAACTATGTTGGGAAATCAATTTAAAGGAGAACCATACTTGGCATTGAGTTTCCACATCAGCATATAGACCAGGGTTGTAAGGTTGGGCAGAGCAACTGAAGCTGGTTTGTGGTATGGTTGGTGTTTCTCCTTTTACATATCCGTCGTGCCTTCGAAGTACCTCATCGAATCCAAGAGACTGAGAATCCCCCTCATCTCCTCTAGCACCACCTTGGTAAGATTGCTGGAAATATAAATCACAGATGAGTTTCAATGGGGCCATAACTGGTTATGAATTATTAAACTAGGCATTTATAATATATACAGATGTTCGGTATAAAACAGGAATAAAAGATATTTATATGGAGTTAAATCTTAAATTTAGAAGAAGCAACTATATAATTTTTTTGAAACTGTTCCACTTGTTTATTGCATTTTTAGATTTGGAAGAAAAGTTGAAGGAATCAGAAAAAGAAGAACGTCGTATAAGCGAAAGTATTTAACGAAAAATGCAATTTATTGTACATGTATTTTATAGATGCTTTTTACTCCATATGTGAGTACGTGAGTGAGTGTTTGGGTTTATGGCGCAAGAGCCAATTCTGGGTAAACTGCACCAAATATATATATAAGCTACACATGTATTAATATACGCTGTATATCAACTGTATATTATTAAATATTTTTACAGTGAAGAGAAGCTAAAAATTCTTTATTTAAATAAAAATAATAATAATGACACATTTTGTTTTCTTAAATTTAACGGTTTTTCTCTCGAAATTATTATTGCATTGAAATATCTTTAAATTATCAGATAATTTAATTTTACATTGAAAAATATAGATTAAGGATAAATTTACTTACACATTGTGACAACTGAATGCATGAGTTACCTGAAAGAAAAAAAATCTTATTAATAACATATAATGAAATGGATGCTTAAATAATTTTAAATGAAAAAAAAAAAGACTTTATAAATAAGTATCTTAGAAATCACACACAGTTTTATAAATGTATTAACTTAAATAAAAATGATTATTTAATTATACTGTGGTATGATTCAAGCACTTTTAGAGGAAAATTTAATCTGTAATCTTTAGGCTGAAAGATTAACCGTCGATATTTTAAAGTTTTATAAAGGAGTAGTTAGTGTATATATATATATAGGTGTCACATTCAGTATCTTTTACATGAGTATAAGAAGTTTAAGTATGAAGATGTTTTTTGAGGATATAAAAATCTCTCTTTTAGATGATTTTTTTTAAAAAAAAAAAGTAATCCTTTGTTAAATTGGTTACTACTTTTGAAAGCTAATTTCGCGGTACATTTTATTTCCATGTGGCATGCACAAAAATGTGTTTGAATGATAGCTTTGAAAAGAAAAATATTTCTAATTACGTACTTCAAAAATAGTTATGGACATTTTTCCATGAAAACATATGTGTGATGCTGAAAAATTTCATTTCATTTAATATAAAAAAGGGAAGAAAAAAAGATAACGAAATTTATTTCTGAACTTCAAACGTTTGATGCCCCGAAGGTCATTGGGAAACCTTCGGCATACTTGTCCTTCGAAACTGAAATTTTTTTTATTTGAAAATAAAATACAACCAAAACCACTTTAATACAGGAATTTGTATTAGCGGTCCGTTACTAAAAGTAGAAGAAAAGGATAAATCACGTTGAACACCACATATTTCTCAATGGACAGTGATATTTTGTGCTCGTGTTCGAGAAAAGACACTGAATTTCCAAAAGGAAATATCAGAAAATTTTCGAGGACAGTCTAAGACAAAAAAATGTAATGCATCTTTATCTGTTTTAAATTGTCTGACGTTTATAGCGGGTTTTCCGCGAGGTTCTGACAGTTAAAAACATGTAGAGAAGATTCTGTCGAAGGTCATCTAAATGTGCAAGACGAGGTCGGGAAGAATAGATTAATGTGTACGGATATTTTTTTTTCCTATCGAATTTTTTTCATTCGATATAAATCTTCCTGGAATGTGTGCGGTAACTAATTTCTTTATTTGGGTAATCTATGTGTCAAGTAAAGTACATTAAAGACTCAATCTCATCTAAACATAACAAAAAGGTATTCCAGCAGCTATTCACATTGTATCAAAAGGCTTTTTGGCGCGAAACTTCCGGGTACTTTTGAATTGTATTCCAAGTTGTCTCATTTTTCACAGTCGAAGTTTGACATATTTCTGATTATTTGATTTCATATTTTGATAAGACGTCGTTTTTCTTTTTAAGTAGTTTTCATATTATGTAATTGTCTCATCATAATTTCGCTGATGAATAAATACATTTAAGCAAATCCTTTTCTGTGTATGTTATGAGGTTAAAAGATTTAGTTTTGGTCATTAGCCCAATAACTAAGGATTGCAAATTCTTTTATTAATCCAATAAAAGGATTGTGTTTCGAATCTAAGAGAACATGTGTTCTGCTTTGATGTTTTTATCCCTTTATGAACAGCATTCATTTGTTGAACTCAAGTAAAAAATTATCTAAAAGCAAATTACGTAGATGGATTCAATTTGATTCATCAGGAATTTTTGTATAATCTTTAGGAAATCTTTTAAGGATAAAAATTTTTTACTTTCCGGTAATTTTAAAGAATTGTAAGACAGGCACGTATCTGTATTATTTAATAACATAACTTTGATTTTTCTCTCAGAATTCATTCAAACATAACCTTTGAGAGAATTAATTCTAATGTAGTGTCAATTTAACTAAATCAAAATGTTTACATCTTTTACATTATAAAAATGCATTTATTGCATAAATGCCTAGTGAATTTAATTAATGTTAAAAAACTAAAGGTAGTACTGTATTATTTTGTTATGAAAAGGAATTTAATCCACCCAATGGAAAAAGCGCGATTTGTTTACAAGATAAACAATTTCTGATATAGCTTTAATGATTTTAGTATTTTATATGACAAAGCACATTTTGTCTTATTTTCAATACAGTACACAAATCTTGCAATTTGATTAATTTTAGTAATCCCTTGATTTAAGGTATCCGAACACGTTGAAAATGACCAAATTCAGTCAAGACAGATATATTTTTGTTTTTTATTTTATTGAATAGAGCTATCTTTTAACTTTACGAAATATACTTTGTTTTGTTTCTACACTACCTAGAGGCCAAGTAACAATCAATTTTATAAAGTTAGAAAAACCGGAAGTTAGTTTTTGATCTATCGGAAGTGGGCATTTAAATTGCTCAAAATCTATCATAGCGAGTCTGATAACTCAAAATATTACGAATGTATTTCTATAAAACTTTTTAAACCTGATATTTACGTTATTTTCTAGAGAATGTACTAAAATATTTCTTATTGTATGAATGCTTTTAGAGATATGGCTTGTTATTTAAATAATGGTCTCATAAAAAATGCAATATTTCTTATAGTGTTTACTCAATCAGCTCTAAAATTTTCAAATTTTAATAAAAAATTAAAATTTTAGTACATTTTCTAAATAAATGCATCTAGTTTATTTTCGTAATACTTTTGTTTATTACTTTTTTCTCTAACTGCTTCGAAGTTGTTCAAAAATATTGCTAAAATTTCACTTATAATTGTGATTTTTGTAAAATTCAGGTAATTTATTTTAAATTTTGATAGTTAAATATATATAGTAATATTTATTGGTATTGAGTCCTAAAAGAGCATTTATAATGTTTTAGTATGCTATTTTGTTAAAAAGTACTCCGAACGTGTTCGGATACCTTAAATGTATTCAATTTAATTGCGTTTTATAACTGTTTTACTATATTTCTGTTGAATTACAAGTTTCTCTGTCTTTTCTAACATCTTTATTTTCGGCAATAAGTCAATATTAAACTCAACTTTTCCTTCTAATGGGTTAAATTCATGTGATATCATAGTCACATGATAAATGCAATCACGTATTTCCAGCCAATCAGTTCATACGCTTCTTTGATGGCAACTTTTGCTTTTTCAGAAACTTTCTTCTATAAAGTAAGTATTTATCAAGAATAATGACGCACTTCTACAAACAAAATTCACTTCATTTAAAAGTACACGTGTACTATAAGATCTTTCCTTTTAATTTTGAAAAAAACATGTTTGAGAATCTTAATACTTGAACATCTTTACTCAATTTTCACACCTGAAATTTTTTCTAAATTTTATAAGTTGAGCGAATACAAGTCTAATATCAGTTTTGAATGCAATGGAGAACACGTGATTATCTTTATCATGTGACAGTTATAAAGTTAACTCATTGTTAATAATCTTATAGCAAGTATTCTCGAACTGAATTAATTACTAATATTTTCTAAAACCGAAACCTTTAATGATCTAGATAATTATGTTATTGCAATTACCACAAAAGATTTAAAAATATATAAAAAATATTCCATAAAATTTGCCCACTTCATTAATTCTACCTTCATATCTACAAGGTAACAGCGGTCCTTTGTATCTACTTCACGTCTATTATGCAGACTACAAATAAAAAAAAGGAACTTTGCTTCCTTATGTCACCTCCGATTTTTTAAAATTTAAATTTTTATCTTTCGGCATTCATTTCCTCATGGTTGAAAGAAATGAAAAGTGAATTTCTATTGCTAGGAAGTCTCAGTTCTTAAATGGAACACAGCATCCCTCGAAGGGATGTTCGATCGAACTTACTCTCTAGGCCATACAGCTGCCTGGGGTACAGGTCGAACAAAATATTTTTCTTTTTCTTTGTTTCATCTGTGACGAGTGATCGACATATTTTCCCATCGTTTTAATTGGTAGCACGAGCTACCGTTTACGATGAAAAAGAAGCGGCGTTGTACTATTTCACGAAAATTGAATTATTGCTGCTTGATGGATTATTTGCAAATAAACGGTACTTTTCCATTTCACCAACACAAATCTCGCCAAGCAGACTTTATTGGTGACAATATATACATAAAAAATGTTAATAAATGTTAGTTCTATGAATTTTTTAATTCAGAGGCATAAACTTTTTTTAACAACGTTTACAATTTTTTCAAATGGTTACTAGCGGAAATATTCCTTTTGGAATCGGTTGTATCATTTTTGGCGATTTTATCGCCTGCACTGGGATAATAGAAAAGTACAAAATAAAATTTTAAAATTATAATTTTTTCTTCGTTTTATGAAGCTACTGTATTTGGAAAGTTTTATTTCAGAATTTTGAATAATTAAAGCTAGTTTCCTGGTTTGATCTCAAACTTAAGTTTTTTTTAAATATAATTGAATTCAATACCACTCTCAAAGTTTTTGATAGAATACAGAAGTCGTGTTTAAAGTGTAATCTTTAAGTGAATTAAGATAATTGTTGTTTCTCGTTTTCTTAACGATCAAAAAGGTCAAAGATCAAAAGTATTAAAATTCTCCTGTTGTGTCATTTTCTTTTTCTCTCTTGAAGATCCTTTTTAACATGGGCTTTAGCAAAATGTATTATGACTTGAGGCAATGCTATGTTAGCGTATCACGTCAAAAGGAATTCTCAAAGTTTTTAATAAATTGAAATGAAAAACTCTAAGCTAAGTATTTTTTAATCTGGAGATTAAGACATATTAGTTTAATTATCAGTTAATGCATCTTAATTTGCGAAAGTAATACAATTATTGAATTACTAAGAACAGAAAAAGAAATAAGAATTTTAAAACAATTCCTTAACGGTAATTGTTCTTGTTACTGAAATATAAAGATTATTTTTCTCTTAGCTTTTTTAAGGAAGGGAGTGTTTATTAATGTTGCCCTATAAAACGACAAGAAGGTTATTAGCGATGGACCTCGTAATTTTGAACCATGCTCAAGTGAAGAAGAAGACACCTGAGCTGTGTGATACCCCTCTTCAAATTACTACGCCAAAGGGAGGACGTTTGAGCTGCGACAGATTTAATATATGCATCTTCAGTGGTACTAGTCTCAAACTCATGACAAGGCTGCCTCGAGTTTGGGGCTATAACCACTAGGGAACCACGCCACCATTTTAAAAAACTAACAAACACGCCAAATCTTTTTTAAAAATAAAGGTTTGATGTTGTTTCTACAAAATATATTATATACAATTTTTTGTGATGCGGGGTTTCTATAAAATGTATTTTAATACTGATGTAAACTTTTTCATCCACTGACTGCCAAAATGAAACACAAGATATTAAATTCGAGAGAAAACTGAACTTTCATACTATATACTTTCTAGATATTTTTATTTATTTTAAAATATACCAATTAAAACAAAAAAAACTTCTTAGACTTCCATATATTCCACAATCGATTTAAAATTCGTTCTTTTACCCCACAACAGCCTTCACAAGTAATGGAATTCAAGCTAAGCTATTTTTCTTCTATGAAAATGAAGAACAGTTATTTGTTTTTGTGTGTTGTTACAAGATATACAAGAGTTCAAATAAGCACGTGGTATTAAAGACCTTTATTTCTTTGTATAACAGAAATATTTCTAGAAGACTTCTTTTCTCATAGTTTGCAACATCTTTTAGGAATTTATTAATATCTTTCTAGCACCCATTTATCTTTTTTATGCTGCATGCATTCCGGTTTAAGTAGCCTTCGGATTGTAAAACTTTCATCTCTCCAATCCCCCTTCAAACTTAGAATCACGATTCATTTCACAAAATGTAAATCAGAATTTAAACCTGATAAACGAGCAACAACAGTAAAATCTTTCTTTCTACTATTTTCTTCTCATTAATCAGACTCACGATTTGAATTTTGTGTTTGAAATTATATAAAAAAATTATCTGAAAGTTTTATTTTCGATGGGGACTGCCTTTTATGAAAAATCTATTTAAATATTTAGCTCATTATAAGGATTTAGGCATTTTTATGATAATAAAGAACAACAGAGTTTTAAAAAAGGTTGCGACATTTTGTAGACGTTGAATAAGAAATAAAATTTACAATTCATTAGACAAGTAGAAATAAAAGAACAAACGAAAAACTAAGACTTCTAGAAAGTATTTTAAAAGATATATTTTTTTATTTATGATCATTTTCTGTAAATTGTAATTGCTATGCTAATATATTAGCTGTTATATAAGACTCAATGCAGTTTAATATTTAGTCACTAATTGATGAACTTGTGTAAGCATAAATCTTTTTCGTTAATGAAAAATAAAAATATGATGATCTCACATATATTTTATATATAAAAAAAACCCAACAAAAATAGCAAAAAAAAAAAAAAAAAAAAAAAAAATTTAAATTCATTTTATAGTAGATTGTTCCTGGAGGTTTAAAGCTACATAATTATGTATATAATTTAGAGGACGACTGTTTTTTTAGTTTATTTGACAATAAAGGATATTTACGCTTTTAATTAATTTTCCTTCAATAAAATAATGATAAATATAATAAATACCATTTCCTAAAAAGTAAGGAAGAAATGAAATATTAGAGTAAACTTCCTTATTTTCTCTCTCTTTCGAACATATTGTGTAACGATATTTTATTGATGATATTCAATTTCAGGAAATGATATTGAAACAAAAAGGCCATGAGAATAATATTGACAAAAAAAAATGAAAGGCCAGTTTACAAATAAACAATCATGAATTTTGTGATACAAAATAATGTTAAAGATTCTTGAAAAGTCAATTTAAGTACACTATTGTACCTTTCATTTTGACCAGAAATTTTTAAAAGTTAACAATGAAAAATCGAAATTAAATTTAAACATGTGATTTTATTGCTGAAATCCAAATCCAATGTCATCTACTTTCGAGATTTGAAAGATAATTTATTACAATTAATTTTTCAAAAAGAATTAATATTCTTTGATTAAATATTACTTTTTTCAAATAAAATCGTGACACCAATATATAATTACGAACAAAAATGTTTTTATATCATGTTTTCTTGAAAAATACCTAAAATAAATATATAAAATATTTTCGAAGTGTTACCTTAGAAAATTTTCGAATATCTAATCAATAATGAAAAAAAATTACAGTATTTACAGTCAATTATAGTATTGATTTATTTTTGATTAAAAAGCACGCAACGATAAGAAGAAGGATATTTTAAGTAACAATTGCATTAATACACAACGAAGTTAATGTCAGAAACGTTAACATCAAAGTTTTTCTTCCAATTTTTTTCAAACTTCTCAATTTGATCTTTTCAATTTGACAAATGATAAAAGGAAGAAAAATGATCCGATAAGTTCCAGAAATATCGATTAGATATGAATATTCCTTTCGATTTTTCACCAATAAATCGCCTCATTACTCATCTTTCTGTTATTATGCATCAAATTATGCTGTGCTGGATTTCATAATATCAAATAGGTATAGCCTTGATTGTAATTGATAATTTGTTCAGTTGGGTGAAAGGTCTAAAAACAATGGTTGGTATATAACGCGAGAAGTTATTAGATGTGTTGTTTTAGAAAAGTTGTCCTTGCCATTTTGTTAGAAGCGTGAATGTTTGCATCTCACTTACAAATGATTTATTTCAACTTAGGGGATGATATAATTAAGTGAAAATAATAATAAGTTATATAACACCATTATTCGTGCTGAACTTATGACTTTTAAAAGCATTGAAGAGCATTCAAATTTCAAAAATATTTGTCTCCTACCACGTGATTGGGATCAGAAATCGCAGCAATAATTTTAATTTTCTAATATCCATACAAACTGCACATTTTGAATTAAAGTATAGATTTTAATGATATTTAAAAATTATAGCATTTTATCATTCCACGCTTTGCACGATTTATCTCAATGATTGCACGAGGAATGAAAACTATAATACCTTAAATCTACAATCATATTTTTCATCGCTTTGATCCGAATACTATAAATCAGTACTCTTGTTTCTATATTGATTTCTCAATGTTTCAGGAAATTAACCTAATTGATTGACGTCTGCCCTGCTTTTTTCTAAAATTGAAAACAAAATCTAACCGTGTTGAACTGGTCACGATTGGGCTAGGGAAGCACGATCTCAGTGGGTATACAGTTATTTTTTCACGCTTTTATCAGGAAAGAGAATGGGTGAAAGAACTTAATTACTAAACAAGATTTATAAGAAATTGATAATTATGGAGCCCAGTCATACTTTGGAATCTTTCAATAAAACTGATATTTATTATTGGTATCTCAGAAAACATCTTAACGATTGTGAAGTAATTAACAGAGAATAGAGCGGAAATTTTTTGCACACAAATAAACCTAATTATAAAAAAAATGAAAATAAAATCTGTTAATAATGATTATAAAATTAAATTATTCTTCTAAAAGAAGAAACTCAATTAATTAAATAATATTTTACTTGCTTTTTGTGGAAAGTGTTGAGGTTTTTTTCTTCTTCTGAGAGTCGCCAAATAATCCCAATTCGAATTTTAAATAATTCATTATTAAATTTCTTATTTTAACGGATCCAACAACGCCATCTAGCGAAATCAGAGAGAGATTCTTAGTCTAATCCTAATCCCAGGGCTAGCAGCTATATATATATATATAATATATATATATATATATTATATATATATATATATATAGGTTGTTAGATTTAGTTAACTAACGCGATACCTATTCCTTTACATTTTTTTTCTGGGCTGTGGTGTGCGCAAATAAATATTAATGAATACTAGCTAGCCATGTCATCCTGTTAACATTTAAAATTACATATAAATTACTTAAACTATAAACTTGAGCTACTTATTATTCTTTTCTAAATTAGATAGCTAAGATGGTTTTAAACACTGAAGTACTGTTAGAATCTTTAATTTGAACTTGTGAAGAAATATATGTGCATTAAAATTGCATATATTATATAAATTCAGTAAAAATCAGTAGATGTTTTTTTTTGTATTTTCTGTGAATTAAAAGAATGAACTAAATATTATTTTTAAAAGAATTAAATTTCAAATATTTTCTAAATTTATTAAATTTTGTTAAATTTGAAGTTTTTTGAAAATATTTTTTTTAAAGTTGGTAAAAATATCATTAATTCATTTATATCCCTTTTGAAAACAATTGATTTTAATTACATGACACGCACTCTCTATTATAATACAATCTATCAAAAAATAAATTTAATTTAATTTTAAATGGATTTGAATGTGGTTAAATTTTTACAATTCAAAAGATATTTTGTATGTTTTTTTAAATACATTATTCTTTACTGCTCTTTGAGAAATTGTATTTAAAAATCACGAAAATTACATAAGAAATATTCTTGGTTTACTATGAAAAAAATGGCAATGGCTTTCGTAATAAAAAAAAGAAAATAGACTTTCAAATTATATTTATAGCGCAAAATCAAATAAGTAATTTTAAAGAGTGATAAGTCATTAAAAATTCTTCCTATAAGAGATAAGCTTAAAAAACAATAAAACACCTTAGCTTATATTTTTTATTGTTTTTTTATTACTTCGAATGTTTTTTCTGCTATAAATTCAGAAGAATTTATATATTAAGTTACTGAAAAGAGAAAGTTAATTAGACCATACATCCTTTTCATTCGTCAATGGAAGTTATTTTGCATTTTTATTTACTTTCCCGAAAAAACTTATTTGAAGTGATTAATGTAGAATAACTGCATCGTGAAGAAAGATGAATAGTTTGAAGTTTATTTTTTAACTCTTTTAAATTAAAATCGATAATATTCAAAGATAAGAATTTGATGACGTTCATACAATTACCCTACTTCAGGAAACAAGGCCATTGCAATACCACGTGACATAGTCAACCCCTAGGGTTACGAATAACACCCTTTTGCTAATCACATGATTTCACTTTATTTCTTGTGTTGATTTCCCGCATTCATACTGCTATGTTTCATTAATAAAATACGAAGAACTGGATGCCAAACACAGTGTCAAATATTTCACGTCTCAAATCGGCCTGACACCAAGGGAGAAAAAAAGTTGGTGAAACAGAAAGTACATCGAGAGTTCGTCTTTTAATTTATTTATTCATTGAAAATTCTAGATTGATCGTGTTGTGCAACTGACGTGTACTTTTTATTCACAACTTGCTTAAGGCACAAAGAAATGTGATAAAAAATTATTTTAATGACTGGAGAAATAGAAGACAGCCCTTTTTTTGTGAACCCGGAAGCAAGGAGGAGTTTCTGGAACGAAGAAGGATATACATTGCGATCATTTTCCCGAAAACCATTGGATTTGAATTACGAAAAAAAAAAAAAAAAGAAAAGAAAGAGTGTTTCGATTGATGCCCAATAGCAGATGTCATGTTTATTGTTTTTTCTGCTACTAAAAGATCATTTTATCCGAGATTGAAACAAAATCCAAGTTGTTTTCAATTTTCTAGCTAACTGCTGATACGATGAAAAACATTTTATACTTTATACTGTTTATTTAAAGGAAAAATTTAAAGCTGTATCAAAGAAAGGGGATCAGACCCTCCATTTAGACATAAAGAACAACTTAACCCCCCCCCCGCCTTAACGGAATAGCTATTTGAATAAATATTAGACAATAAAGTATTGTTCAAAAAGAATTTTAGTTCTAGAAAATGTAAAGGAAAAATATTGGGGTTGTATGCAGTAATATTATTATGTTAATTTTAACAAGGATACTTCATAGAATTTGAATTTGTAAGAATTGATTCGGTAAGTAGCGTTGTGTTTTTTGAATCTAAACTATTCAATCAGTTACATGTTATAACACTTGTATTTGGTTCAACTCGATCGTAGTAACATGGTTATGAGATTTGGGTTTCGAAGCCAAAAGTTCAGAACTCATTTCCGTCAAAGACTATCTGAGAAGTGGCACTATGAAACACAGTAAGCTCTAAATTTTATAGTGCTTCAAAGTCTGTGATGTGTGGGGATATTTCAACGTAAGAACATTAACTTCGTTAGCTAATGTATGCTCGAAATTTTCTTATCCCCATTTGCCAATATCACAATATCTATTGCCATTTCAGTATTCTGACTGAGTTAACTTTTAGCCAGTTATCAGAATCCTTTTATCCTTACCGACTTTTCACTTAAAACTTCTGAAGTGACATACATTCAGAAAGATTCTGCATGAACCAGAGAATCTCTACAAATATGTCATTATATAAAATAATTGAATCTCAACAAGCTCTGCAATAAAAAAAATGACTCAATTCGACGAAAGGTCAGATAGTTGGTAAATAGGTTGCCTTCACAGGTGGGCGCCATCACATTCTCCAGATGATAGCTTTCGAAGGTAAAGAGTAAAAGTGCCTTAAAGTAATGATAAACTTTCTTTACGTTCATCTAATTGTTGTCTGATACCTTGACCTCTTTTTTCCCATGGTGGAAGAAGACTCGCCCTTGTTTGTTCCATAGCGCCCGTCAGTCAATTGTTTCTTCAAGAAGGATGGGGAACTCGAGGAATGCAGTTCATCTTCAAGAGTCTGGCTCATATATTGACGTGTGGGTGGCAAATGGAAACGACGGTTCACGGCAACCAACATTAGAGGTGTGCAGAGGTCTGTGATGTATCAGAGCAATTCGTGATAACGACTCATGTTATTTGGTGGCAAGTGAATAAAAAAATCAGGTTTGAGGCATTATCTTTATGAGAAGTCTCTCTCAGTATTTCGAAATATGAACTGTATCTTTTAAGTGAATCTTTTTGGGGGAAGCAGGTCGTCCGCCGGGACATTTATTTACTTGTTTTAGCTGGGATGTAATGGGCATTCTTTCAAGTTTTTTGCTTGTGTTGTTATTATTTTTTTTCTGCCTGTACAAGTTTTGTGTCTTTATAGTTGCTTATGCAATTTTCAAAAATATGAAAAGATAAAAAATGAATTAGTTTGTTTCCATGATTCATATTTTTTAATGATAAGTTAAAAAAATTCGATAACTGGTTTTTTGTGCTCAAACCAAACATAAAATGTAAACCTGCTAATTTAAGAATGTTGTTTTTTAAAGAAATCTTGTTTCGTGAAATGTTTTATTTTAAATGAATTGGAATGATAGAGAAGAAATGTTAATGGTTTTATTTATATTAATAAATATATATATAATCGAAGATATCTCAAGGCTTTTTCTTCGGAGAGATAAGCCAAGATGCATAATGAAAATTGAATAGAATTTAAAAATATTTTTTCAATTCGGTTGTTAAATTATTGTTAGTCTTAAAATTATAAAAGACCTAAATTTTTTATATTAAAAATCAATATGAATTATATTAAAACATATAGCATATTTAAAATTATAATAGCTGGTCTTTTTTTTTGCAATTTGTTTTCGATAGAAAATTTGAAAAGCGGACAACTTGCTTGCTATGAGTGATGAAAACTTCATACTTTAAAACACATAAGTGGTAAATCAATTTTAGAACAAAGGTCGTTTGAAATTTTGTATCCGTAAAGTTAAAAGTTTTAAAATTTTTTTTAACACAACTATTTTTTACTTCTTCGTTTTCATTTTAAACGTTTTTATGCTCTCGTAACAATTCAACGATTTCTTATTGTTAAATATTTGAATGACAAGAATTGTATAATTTCTCAATATTCATTTGTTGAATATTACTACATCAAAAAATCCGGTTCGAATTCGCATCGACGGAGAAATGACACATTGACTTAGAAGTCCTTTTAGAAAATTAAAGAAAAAAAAGAGGCTGGTGGATCTTTAAATGGGTTACTAGGAATTTCTTTTCTCATGTCACGTGGGATAACTCTTTCACAAAAGAATCCAATAGTCATAGGAATTGTGAAGTCTTACCACGTGTGGAATGCAACGTATCTTGAACCTCTAAGGGCGTCGCGCGTTTGATTCCCGGAGGGTGGGCCGATTTTTTACACCCCCAGCTGAGGCTATGCATGTGTTTTTCCGTTTTCTTTTCAAAAGAAAAGGTCACGTGACTCTCTTTTTTTACACAAACGATAGATTTCGGGATCCTCCCAAAATAAGCGAGAGTGCTTTGTGACCTTTGTGACTATCTCGAATTCAAATCATCTTCACGGTTTTCACATGTCTCTCATTTGTTCACGTTTATCATTCGTTATGAAGATGCCTTCGTTTGTTCGAATGAGCATTCGAAATTTTGTTGTGTTCTGTCATTCTGTCATTTTCGGTGGAATATCAGCCCATGTAGCTTTTATTATTATTATTTTATGCTCGAGGAGGACTGACATCTAATAATAAAAATGTTTTTCGTTAGTTATGAAAAAAAATTGCATGAGGAATAAACAATGCATTGAGCGCAAACGCATGCAAATATGTTTGGGTTAAACTATTGCTTTGACTAGGCCAGGAGGTGAAATGAATATGATATGAAAAAGAATATGGATTAGAAACATCTTTGCATTTTTAAAGTGGAATAAATTTTATTTTATTGCTAAACAGATATTTTTGATGAGTCATATTCGTGTTCTAACAAGACGTGTGGAAAAGAGGCTTTATATTTTAAAAAAAGATGGTGAGAAAAATTTAATTTTTGTGTAACACATATTTTAAGTTTTGGGCTGTCGAAGATCTTAGAAAGATAAAAGGTTCTTTCAAAAAGAAAAGTTTTATGGAGAGGAAAAATTTGTTCAAAAAATTGTTCGAAGATAAACTTTTCATCATCTTAACACACGAGGGGCTTTAGTTAAAAAAATTCTCGAAGTTCGTTTTGGAGCTTTCGTAACATGACTCAAATGATTTTGCTTATGTGTAAGATACTATCGCAGTAATAATTTGAAAGAAAGAACTAAAAAAAATGCCGAATATTTACTCATTATGGCAAATATTATGCGTTAGTACAAAGGAGAAATCAGTAAACTAATATGATATTGTCATGGTTATTATAATTCGTGCCCATGCAAGCAAAAAGATATCGACAACTTTTCCCGAATTCAATACAGAGAAAATTATCAAACTATTGTACTATTATTAGGAATTAAATTAAT
The DNA here is from genome assembly GCA_019973975.1 of Trichonephila clavata. Taxonomy (NCBI): domain Eukaryota; kingdom Metazoa; phylum Arthropoda; class Arachnida; order Araneae; family Nephilidae; genus Trichonephila; species Trichonephila clavata. The sequence goes on along the minus strand of BMAO01023069.1, from coordinate 99,302 downwards.
AATGGTTTAAGGATATATTTAGATTTGTAATTTGAGATTATACCATCATATATATAAACAATGCTTTTATTATAATTAATATTTTCTGCTATATCTAAATTGCTCTTTGACATTTATACAAAGATGTTATATTTTTTCCCTTCAGAGTTTTTGATGAAAACTGGACTATATAACTTTAAAACTGGAATATTTATTGTTGCTACGATCAGATATGTGCTATTTAAATCTAATTTTTCTCATATTTCACTTATCTGTACATTTCAGTCATAATCGTTAATATTAAAGCTATTAAAACTGTTCAATTAAACTCAATATGATAATCAATCAAGAATATATATCGTTCATTTTCAAAAATTTGACAAGTTGATTCTAAGCATCCATTATCTGAACTCACGTTATTGAATACCAATGAATATTGACGCATAATACGAATATATTATTGTCACGATATATAAATAATCTGTTAATTTTTTTATCCACTCACAGATCAACAATGCTTCTTGTAGTTTATCACTGACATTTTTAGTCTCTTTTATTCGCAGCCCTTGTGATTCATGACTATTGTGCGTAACCTATGTATGGATAATTAAATTATTGCAGCATAAACTCATCAAATGTTCAAATACAAATTAAAAAAATTTGACTGATCAAAATTATTTGTCTGTGAGTTGCAGATGTAATCTTCATTTTTCAAAAACCTCATATAAGCCCTCGCATCCTAATGAATTTTATTAAGATGATGCTCTTGACCTCCAGTCACATAATTTATTAGTGATGAACTTAACGACATTCTATACAGGGAAATGATAAGATAGCATCTGATTGGTTTCATTGGGCCTATGATTGAATGGTAAGTGAGAAACTCGGATGTAAGCAATCCTTTTTTAATAATAAACTTGTAACTATGTCTTAATCAATCAAAAACTTCTCTAGAGGTGAGTAAATATGCAGGAGATAAGAGCTGAGGGAATCAGAAAGGCGAATGATTCAACCGTTTCTTCAAGCTGCGGTAACGGTAAAATGCTAGAATGATGTAATAGCATGCACGATTATTTTTAAAAAATTAAATAAAGTAATCACAAAACAAATTGGATAATATAAAAAAATTTGTGGAGAATGAATGCTTGTATCTTTCGTGGGTATGATCAATTGTGAAAATATTCTCAAGAATGCAGTAAATATATAATTGCTAATTTATTAACTCTCTTTTCATTTTTGATTCTAAGTAATCAGAGACGACTTAAGGCATAGGCCAAATGGGCGGCCTCGGCTTTGGTGTGGGCCTCGTCTCATTCTCCTCATCCTCGATAAGATCATGATCCGAATGATTTTAATGGTCAAATATTATTCCCGGAAATATTCCCGGAAAAACTGGGAATTTCGAACTTGCTAACCGGCAAGCCTATGTCTTGGACGCAGACTATGGGCAGACGCAGAAGCAGGACCAAATTTTGACATAAATAGTAAGACGTCATGTCCATGCCTAGATCTACCACCATACACGATAATTACTCATTTAGTCAAAAGGCGGCAGTCGTTCGAAGCATTTTTGCTTAGGTTTGTGAGATTGTGAGTCACGCACATTTATTTGTTTTAAGTTACCGTTTGTTCGAGTATTTGTATGGGGCCCCGAGTTTCAAGAAATCTTAAGACGTCACTGTGATAATATGACGTCAATATGATGCAATTAATGAGAGAGTAAAAGTGAGTTTTCAGCTTAGATTTATGAAAATGAGGTAAATTATTAATCTAGCCTTAAAGAACAATTAATAATTCTTTAAAGTAAACGCGCAAATTTCAATTCAGTCAAACTGATGTATTGAAAATGTCTTCAATAAAGCCAGAAAGGATATTTAAAATGACAAAATTGCAATAAAAGAGACTCCACTTCCTTCATCATCTTAATATGAAAAGGTATGATAAATATTCATCATAAAACTGAACAGATAAGAAAGAATAATATTTGTCATCAACTTGAGATAAAACCATCATGCAATCTGAGCTTTAATATCCTTAAGTGTAAAGAATGCTTGAAAACTCAATCCACAAAAATTATTCGTGTCCACACAATCATTTTGATAAGCTTTTTATTAATGCAGCACACATCTTAATATAAAAACGGAATAACGCTTTTTACCATTTCAAAGTAACTTAATACTTTCCTACAAGAAACTCCAATTAATATTCACGACAGAGTAAGCTCCTAAATATGAATTATTTTTTTGCAAGTCGATTAAATCATAAGAGTTAAAAAAAATGGCAAGTTGGCTCATGCTTCCAAAATTATGAGGCTGATACATATTGTTCTTACATAATACTTATGATGTATAAAATTTTTTTATCAAATACTAAGACCTGTGTACCCCTCCCTAGTAAAACAAAAGAAAATATATAGATTCATTATACAATGAAGCGGAAGATTAGCCTTGTGAAGGTAAATGCGAGGTACTAGCGACCTAGGTCAATCCTACGACCTCAATGGACGTATTGGTTACTTTTTATTTATTCTGAAAATGCCAAGAAGTATGCAGGCTGCAGGGGTAAAAGCAGGTCAACGAGGGATAATTGATTGAAAATTTGAAGCAGTATGTGAAAGTAATAATAATTGTCTTATGATTAGTTTTTTCATGCTCCAGGATGGATGGATTATGGAGAAAGTTATTAGGTTATCATCGCCTCTTATCGATAGGTTAATTGTTTTCTGGTCACATATTAATGCAATTAGCAACAGTCGTGAAAAAATTTGGCAATCTCTGTGTTGTTGATGTTTTATTTAGTAAACAAAGAGAATTAAACGCTTAGGTGCGCAAATCTCTTTTAAGGATTTCGGAACAAATTTTATCAAAAGCCCAAAAGCTTTTGAAATAATTAGAAAATTTTTACATTCTTTTAAATAATTTTTAAGCAAATATGCATTCAATTAGGGTTTGCTACTTTATTAGTAATTTTAATGAATTTTTAAAAATTATTTTTCATAATTATTGAATAACAATAACAACTTGTAATATCTCTGGCAAAAAGTCACGATATTTGTTCAATAAGAGAAAAATTATTTAGTGCTTTTTTTAAGAATTTTTTACATGAAAATGGCGTTGAAAAGTTTTTGCAATCATATAGTTTTATCTTATTGATCATGCATGATATTTCATACACAACACACCAAACATCGGTGATAGATGATCGTAAATATTACAAAAATTACAGAAAACAACAAAAAAAAATTTTTTGGTATTTTTTACATTAGATATACACCCCTCCCAGATGAAGATTGATTTTATTATTCAAAATACATTCCCAATTAAAAATCCATCAAAAATAATTAAAATAAATTTTTTGGATACATGCGATAATACTTTTTAATTTTTCATGTGGGAAATTTTAGATTTTAACTAGAAATCTGAGAAAATATTTGAGGATTTTATCCCACTCATATATTACGTTTTTTAAAAATTATTATGTAAGATATATATATATATATATATATATATACAGTTAAGGAATCGCTTAACTGATAAAATATAATAAAAATGAATTAATATAAATAATACTTTAGCAAAATAAAATATACGGCTTATATTAAAAGCCCAGCGCCGTGTATTATTTTCAAAAATAAAGGAATTTTAATGAACAGCTGTTGATCATTGATACATTATTAAAATGATACAAGTGATTCTATTTAATGCATTACGTACACCAAAAGTGTTCAAAAATGATTTTAAAACGATATGTAGTCATTATCTTGTCACGTTTAACGTGACTCAATCCTTTTTAAATCACACATATTATTTATATTTCATATTCACTATTACTTCATTACTGTCGAAGCAAATACTAGTCATTCAACGTACATCACAAACAACCTATTATTTAAAACCAACTCCGACCGCATAAATCTTTTCGAAGAAAAAAGTAATTAAAACTAGTCTCCTCAGTCTTATAATGAAATCACCGTTCAACTAGTTCAAAATGGTCCTTTACAGTGAAACTTGCTTATGCAAAATGACTACTAAGCCTAATTAGAATGCATGCATCAAATTTCTTTCCCGCTCTCGAACAACAATTTAAAATTCTTCCGAAAACCGATCTCAGTTTATCACATGAGGCTAATCACCACCAATTACGGTTCCGAGGTACAGCAAGTGATTGGGTGACACCCAAGCGTGTCTGTGATGATGTGGTTAATGGAATAATTTAGAATTTAGCACTTGATGTTGTAATGCATTCAGCGCACGTCACCTGCATATAACGGAAGCTCTCTACTCAGCAATAATCATCTATCAAATGGACATTCCTATGGCATATTTTAGCGCTTAATTTATGCCACACAAAACTGGACAATAATAAGATACAACCAGTTTTAAAACTTGTTATTAATCTGATGCTTTTACGCAGCAGACCTTTTTTTTGCCTTCCACGATATTTTTTTTTGTCTATGTCGTTTCTTTCCTATATGTTTTTTCTTCTTATTTTTTTCTTTGTATATTTTATTTCGAAACTTTCTTTCGACGAGTCCATGTAAACCAGGCCGATCTCTGGGCGTAACTTGGGCCTACTTATTGAATTTTTATTTTTCACCATTTTTCTAGAGAAGTGCTCGGATCGGTAAAATGTTGTGATACCATAAGACATTTTGCAGTCTAATCGCTTGTTAAATATCACAGCATCTGCTACAGCCATAGGGTGTGGCGTACCACCCCAGACTGATCGACACAGTCAATACAAAATTGTTTTTCAATTGGAACAATTTGAAAGATATACATAGGAATAATTTTTTTTTTTACGTAGTGTCCGAAATTTCCGAACAGGTTTACTGTAATTTGTTTCTACTTATGTCCGATTTATTTAAGAAATGGATACAAATAAAAATATTTTAGCGAAGTATTGTTAAAAAGATGTTTGGGATTGTGAAGATAAAAGGATTACGTATACAAATCTTCTTACAGTAATTCATGCGTAAAGTTAATGGTGTTTTTAATCCGTAGTTTGAATGTGTTTTCTGTCATGTAATTGCACTTTCATGTGCTTTGCATTTAGAATGAAAGCATTTATTATTTTTTTGCTTAACAAAACAAGAACAATTAGATAAAACCTTTTAAATAAGAAAATACTTATTTTTTCAGTTAAAAATATCTTGTTTTCTTAAAAATGTACCTATACAATTTTATTAACTATTTATTTTTAAGATAAGATTTAAAAAAGAAAACATTTTATTTCATTTATACAGCTGCAATTTAAATATTTCATGAAATTCGCTCTGATTTTGAATGATGCACAAAGGTTTATCACATGTAAAAAGTAGTATCGGGCAACGAAAAACATCAGACGATGAATTTGATATTGTTGCCTTAGCAACAGCAGAACAAGCTTGAAAAAAATAACGAAAAATTAGCTTTATAAAGTTAGTTAATATTTTTACCTTCGGAAACGGATGTGATATTATATTTTTTTTACAAGATTTTTAATTTTGGTGCAATAAATAACACCATATATGTAACAAAAAGAAAAATAAGGAGTTTTAATTTGTTGATATTTCATTTCGTACCAAGCGGTTCTCAAGCGGTAGGTAGCCCCATAGGAGTTCAAAACTTCAATAAAAATTATTTCGATTTTATTGTATTTGAAAGAGCGTCAGAGCTATTTTTGAAATTTCATCTCTGTAAATTTATCAAGCTAGTAAAATAATTTAAAGATAAAACTGAAATATATGTTATGGTGGCTTAAGCAAATATTTTATACTGATATTTATTTTTATTGTTAAAATTGCTTAAATTGCCATAAAAGACTTAAAAACTTCATGATTACTTGGAATTATTTTTTTTTTCAAATATTTGACTTTAATCCGTACAATAAAATTACAAAGTATTCTGTGGTTCAAAGAAAATATGTTTTGTATTTTGCAGCGATTCCTTTTCTGTTTTACGTTAACTAAGCCTTTTTATCTACTCCCGCCTAACACACACAAAAAAAAATAATCTATCATTTAACTAAATAGAATATTTTTTTTTATCTATTCTTCGATTCAATTCGTACAAGACGATCTCTTTCCGCGCTTGGAATAATAATGAGAAAACTCTTTTTTTCTAACTAGGCGTTGTTCAGTTAAGTTTCTTTTTTCTTTCTTCTCTGGGTACTCTCTCTCTCCTTATCTTCCACACGTGCGCCTTACGGTGAAGTAATAAGGCCCTGAAAAAGCACTTTCCATTTCAAATGCTTTTACTTTCTCCTTATTTGTAAATAATAAGTCATGGTCTTGCCGATGTACGTGATGACCAACAGCAAGGAAACTGAGTTGAATCACAAGTGCAGGGCGTGTTACACTTTTAAGGATCAATGTTCATGAATTTCGACATTTAACCATTGGAATATTTGGGCAACTTGTTGGGTTCTTATTGCATCTCCTTGCGGTTTCTTATACGGCGGTTCGGCCTTGCCAGGGTTGAATTAATAAATGAATAAACAAATGGTTCGAGAGTTTTTAATTGGCTCCTTTCGCTTAATATGTATGTCGAAATGTTGCAAATGAAGAAAATTAGATAATTTTTTTTTGTGATTAAATCATAGTTCAAGGTACACTGAACTACATTTTCAAAGTTTAAGGACGGAGGTTCACCTTGTTTTGAAAAAAACGATTGTTGAATTAACATATTTTAAAATTTTGTGCGAGTTAATTTAAAGTGAAAAATTTAGGCTTTAAAAAAAAAAACGAAAATTCTGATTTAACCTTTGATGGCTTTAATTTACTGATTATTATTATTGCATTACAAATTTTTTTTATAAGTAATGCTATTTAGTTTTTATATGCACTAATGTTTTATTCTAAAGTTTTTTTCTGTTATTTTATAAGAATTTTCTAAATTGGATCAGTTTTAGCTAGAATTATAATACTTAGGACGTATTTTTAAAAAATTCTTTCAATTTTAATATTCGGGAAAGTAATATAAATTAAGAAACATTTCAAAATATTACTTATTCCAAAAGAAAAAAAAATGATATCTACTTGAATATTTTACACCAAACAATCGAAATGTTTATCAAAAATATTTGTTGTTTTGCTTTCGAAATATTTCTATTATATCAAATACTTACTACATTTCTTATTTTACAAATACTCTATTAAAATATGTCTTTATTTAAAAGCTGTATAGGTAAACAAAATCGCAGTCCAAAAATAAAATAAAGAAGTATTTCTGAACCATAATATGTTCAAAATCCAAATTATTCATACCCAGTCTGTGTTATAAATTATGAATGTATTGTTGATAAAATTTTCCCAAGAAGTGTGGAATGTTCTTAAAATACCTTTTCAAGTGATATATTTATGAATTTGTTGCATAAACTTTGCATAACTATGGAAATCCCTTTATTAATACCCTTCAGAATTTATTAAAACAAGGAGTTGAAATAGAGCAGCTTAAAAATAAAACAGGAATATAGTAGGCGAATCACTTCCTACTCTCGTAGAGAGTTCGCATTTTTATTAATGGAACTTTTCAATATAATGATCAGTTTAAAACCTGCCATTATTTAGGACAACATCAAAAGTGAAGTCTGAAATCCTTCAGGGCAATATCAAAATGAAGTTATCACTCAAAATCGAAAACTATGGAAAATGGCTTTCTTTTGTATAGTTCTTTGAATATTACGACAATATTTATAGATGTATTCAGTATAGGCTGGACAAAAATAAATGTAAAATATTTTATGAAAATGTTAGTTGATTTTTAACATAAAATATTAAAAATATATATATACAAATGGGATAATTATTACTTTGATATATTCAATTCACTGCTTCTGTTAGGAAGATTTTATAATGATTATGTGAGTAACGACGAGCTGGAAAAATTATTTTACATGTAATTAATGTTTTAAGCACAAATTAGCTATTTATAGGGTTTATAATAACTTAAAAATTCGTTGAAGAATATTACTTAACGTCATAACTCTCAATATCTTTAAGTATAAAAAAATAGTATATAATGGCACACAAAAAGAAATAAACGGATCAATTAAATGTGATTAGATTATCTTGTTTTTATATTACTTAGTTTTGATAGATTAAATACGACACTAGTTCTTAGTTTCTGGATTGATTTAAAATAAATGTTTTTTTTTGCAAAAAATTAATGAAAGAAAAAAATAGGTTTTCTTAAAACTTATTGCTTTGCAACCATTTAATATTGAAAAAAAAAAAACCCCAAAAATAATCATCATGACTGAAGATAGTATTTGTTCTAAAAAATTTAAACTAATAAATTTTTAATGCTCGAAATAATTGTTATAATAAATTTAAACTAATAAATTTTAATGTTTGATTTAATTCTTCTAATAAATTTAATGAGACTCCTAATACGTGTAACATCGCACCTCACAGGTCAGTGCTATTGCTATCTGGGTCATTCTATATGAATCTTATCGGACATGTCTTATCTAAGATTCCATAGAGAGATATGTTCAAACTTATCATTTCGTTTTATCAAATTTTTGTGAAATATAGGAGATTGTGGAAAAGTTACGGGTTGCACAGCTTTCCAATATATCTGGTGATTTTTCAAGTCCACGCCGAGAGGAGTCACCGCCTTTATCAGGGTGAAACTAATATTTTTAAACAAATATTTTTAGTTCAATTGCTTTTCTCAGTATCTTACAATGCATATTTTTAATAATAAAAATTTGAGAACAGTTTAATTTGATTCTTGAGAAATGTGGTATTTTCATGTTAGAAATAAGTTCATGAAAACAAATTAAAATATAACATTCAAAGATTTATATAGTTACCGTGCAAAGGGTTTCTCATACGTTTAACAACAAACATACACGCACACAAATAAAAAAAAGCGGATGCATATTTTTAAAATTAAATTATTTTACTAATATTTTCTGATGGTAGTACAATTCAGTCTTAAAATTATTTAAATCTAAGCCAACACCATTTTGCGATAGTGACTTATTTCGATGTTCTTCTTTATAAAACAAAAGAAGTTAATACCGTTATTCGAATAAAATTAATCTGATATATACTTTCTAAAACTGTAAAAAAACATATAATACATTAAATAAAACCTATCCACCCCTAATATTCCTAAAGCATGAAATAAAAGAGATCATCTTTAGATGGCAAAAAAAAAAAAATAATAATTCTTTTCTGCAAGCAGATATACTTGACCTTCTTTTATCTTTCCATAATGAAAAGAGAAAAAAAGTGTTTCAAATTTGTACTTTCTAACAATTGTCTACTTCAGATGAAAAGAAGGACTAAAATGCATAATTCTGGAAAAACCTTTGTATTTCTTTTTTGTGATGTTATTATTTCTTTTGCAGCGTCCTCTAAAAGTTTTACAGAATTCTTCGTGTATTCATTCAGATCGGTTCCATTGCAATACAATAGAAATCGTGCTTTACGGCATTCTAAGAAAGGGTATTTTTAAAATCTAGATATTACGATTCATTATAACTGTAATATCTCTCATTTTTGGAAGGGGAATGTAACCCTGGAATATTAAAGGTTCTTTATGATGATGCACTTTAATGTAAAGCTTTTTGCTTTTAATCATAAATATCTAGATAAGTGAGATTTTTTTGCTTATAGTTCACTACATTTAATGTATAAAATTTTACAATGAGAATCAAACTGATAATTCAATGGACTAGAAAATAGCTTTTATCTACAACTTTGTGACCAGTTTTAATATGGACCTCCTCTCAAGTAGCTTAGTAACATGTAAAGAATCTATGTGATTAAAAAACTTTGGTCTGATCCCCCAAAATTCGAAAACCTGTCAATTTTAAAGTAGTCTTCAGTCAGATGCTACATTGATGTATCATGATTGAATGTGCAAACATTCGAATTCATTCAGTGCAGTAAAATTGTTAATTTGCAAACAATTTTTAGGGTAAAAAGAGAATTTAAAAGTACCAATCAAAGAGTCATGTTTATCACCTCCTCCCCGGTAAAAATGATAAATTCATACAATAGTTGAAAGCAACATATTAATAAAATATAATAAAAATGGAATCACCTTAATCAAAATTAAATTTTGAAATCAGAACAAATTTTTCGAATATAATCTTTTAATGCTCTGAATTTCTTCGGTATGTCTTTAATGTGATTTGGAATAAAAAATGCAGACAAATAGCAAAAGGGATGCTTAAGAAGAAAACTAACAGTCTTAAAGTAATGATTAAAGTTAATTGCGACTTGATTGACTTCCCATAACTTTAAAATCTAATTATTAATTGATGTTCAAATGCATTTCACTTGACGCTAAATGGATGTTATACTAAACAATTGTATTTAGGGTGCCTCAAGGCCTAAATTTCTCTCAGCTATGCGGAATCGAACGCATGAGGTATCCCATTGTGGAGAAGGAAAAACACCCCGCCTTAGCCTGTGTGCAACCCATTTCATCAGTCCAGTTCTGTCGTAGGAGACGGAAAAGTATAAATTAACACAAGCTGCCACCCAATCTCATCATTTAAAACCCAAACACCTTCCAGCAAAACAAATTAACAAGAAAACAAAACTCGAAGCACTCATTTTTCTTACATTGATTTACATCAACTCGTGATTTCACTCAGACGTTCATTTACTCGAACTGATTAGAAACGGTTAGACAGACAGAAACTCAATTTTTATTTTATTTCTTGTTGTTAAATGTCCGCGAGGGTCGCCCGCAGTTAATGGAGTAACCCGCACCTTTTTCGCCATTTAATATGCGAGACCTGGTTTATGAAGTTCGTTAGGCTTAGCAAATTCTTAGACATGGTCATTCTATAAGTAGAGCTTCCGATATCAGTACTTGAAGGAACTGATTGGATTAATAATCAATGGTGGCATGCTTTATTGTGAATTTAAGGGTTAAGTAATAAATAACTGAAAGGTCAAGAAAGTGAGCTTAAGTTTCTCCAAGGGAAATATTAAAGCAGTAGATTAGATCATTGATGCAAGCTAGACCGAGAACACCTATTCCGACGAATTACTTGAAACACTATGCACGTTCAAGCGGTCCGTGAGAAATTTATTCACAAACCATGCTGAGAGTTTAGCGTACTCATTTTTTTTATTCTGCTCTTTGAATTTATAATTGGAGAATCTATTAATACAATCAACTGAAACTAGGTCTATTTGTTATATAAAATGATTTTTTTTTACGTGGAAGGATGTGCAGAAGTGAAGAGCTGCATATTTTGATTTGAGTTATGTGTGCCATTCCGAGACGGCTATCGCGCATAAGAAAAACCTGGATACTCAATTAAATTTAGTTTCTTTTAAAAAACATGTTAATTAAATATCTTAAGCAGAACTTGAAAACAGTATCTTGCATGTAAATTAGTTTTAAAGCCAAAAGAGAATTAGATAAGATCTGTTTGCGCAAATCGAGTATCTCAGAAGCCGACAAAAGTGAGCTAAGCTTGAGTATTTTAAAATAATTAATTTCATGGTATTATTTTTCTAAATTCTTCTTTTCTCCTGGTTTCTGATATCCGAAATTGGAAATAAATTATTTCACTAGTGAAAAATGATGATACCAAAGCATAAAATACATGATACTGAGGATTATATTTATTCGACTTCAAAACATTAAGTATCAACTGCAAAAACTTATTATATACACCTCAGATAATTAAGAGAAATCATCTCCTGATTATTTACATATATTTGGTTCTCCTCTCAACTTCCTGGTGCAAGCTGTTCGACCTTGCAGAGAATGATGTCATCATCTGCAATTCGAAAAGGAATGAAACGGTGACTAACGTATCCCATACCTTTAATGACACTCGCCCGCAGCATCGAATGTGTCTTTATGGCTTTTAATTTTATTTTTTTTGAAGGTCGAACGGCATGAGCTACCTTTTAACACGGCAAAACAGTTTTATGTGTTTTCGGCTCTCGGCATTAAAAGTTATATTCGATCAAATTTGATCGCCACCTCTCTTGTCGTGATATAATTTTTTTCAATAGTTATGTCTTCGAAATTATGTGACAATAGATATCTTTTTGAGAAAAAGTGGTGAATTCACTTCAATTTATTTGAATATAGACAGTATGAATATAGAAATTAAATCAACCGTTTAGCTATCTTTTCAAAGAGAGCAACTAAATTTCACAATTAAAAGCAGAGTATCACCACATTGTTAAACATTCAAAATACTTAAGATTATTAAATTTTTTATTTATTTTGTATATAATACTTGTTTTTTCCCCCTAAGAAGTTTGCACAAACAGGGTAGAATAAAGACTCTGATGTTATCAAATAGAGCCACTTGAGCGACACCTTGCTTAACGATCAATAGGAGTGATTTGATTAATGAATATCAATAGCTTTTATCTCTAAATGTCCTAAAGCCTTGTCCCTATTGAGTATTTCATTGATATTCACAATATTTAAGAACCTTTAGTGAAATACTGTTCTACAATCAATCATACGAACAGAGGACATTATTTTATCCAATTACATTCACAATGAGATTTTTATTACAAGCACTTATTGTTGTTACACGAGTATTATACACAATTACATGGATTTTATCATTTTTGGCGTAAAGCAATTGTCTCTTTTTCTTCAAAAGGAAATATTAGAAGAGCTGCCACAAAAGATAAAAAAGCAGCTAAGAATTGGAAAGACCATTATAAATGTTATCTCGGAAAATCATCTTTAGTGTTGTCTTACAGTTGCAATCAGAAGTCGCTTGTTAGAAGATTGGAATGATAAAGCATCTGCGTTTCTTCAAGCGAGTACAAAGCCATTGTGGGTGTCCAGATGCCGGTAGAAGCAGCTTAGACAAATGAATTGTATGGATTATAACCATTTAAGGGCTTTGTAGTACATACTTTGCTTTTAAGCATGATAACCTTTATCTGGCAGACATGTTTCTTTTTAATATTTTATACACGCGTACAGTATGTCTAAAATTATATGTTTGGTAACATTTTGGTATTATTTTCTAGCTATAGTAGTTGCACACACAAATTGAACAGTTCTCTGTTTTTTTAAATTAAAGTTTACTGTGAAGTTGTAAGCTCTGATAAAAAAATGAAAAAAAGTACTGACAAACAAAAAGTAGTATACTTTATATATATAAATTTGTTAACAATTTTTCTGTAAACATATTTTTTAAAATTAAATTACCAATATATCTTTCACTTGAAACGAAATTACAATATGTGGAAGAAACATTTTAATTTTAGGGCTAAACTCTCTCTAAATTTTTTTCAATCTGATAATTGTTTAAATTATAAATATTATATTAAACTATAAATGTATTGAATTATAATTCGTAAGTAAGGAATGCATTTTGAGGGACAAGATTTATATAATTTAAATAATTTTTTTTAAAGTAACGCATTAAATAATTGAATGGATACATTTGTAATACTGTAAAATCCGGCGTATAACACGCACTTTTAACACAAAAAATAAGATCGAAACATAAGGGTGCTCGTTATACGCTGGGTATAAAAACGATAGCTTCAAAAATCACAAAAAAAGATGCTAAAAAAAATTTACTTCATGTATCGAAATACTGTTAATTTAAAAGAAACGACTTGCCTTATGAACTAAAAGAGTTGTAGTTCTCTAGAAGTATACTATTTTTTTTAAAAGTCTGGAATAATACCTCGACTAAATGACTTCAAAACATAAGAGGAATGTTTACTAATATTTCAGATTTTTTTGTAAAAAAGGGTGTGTGTGTTATACGGCGAATATACCTAAAAATTAAAAAAATCCGCTTGAAAATAAAGGTGAGCGTTATACACCGGATTTTACCGTAAATATTAAAACATTATAAGACTAAATTAACTTTAAATTTATGTGTGTGTTTTTCTGAAAAATGTAACGCATGAAATAAATACATGAATTACATTTCTTTGGGGATAAATTTAATATAAAGAAAGACTTTTAACACTTACCAACGAGTAATAGTGACAATATCCAAAACCTCCACGGTCCCCTCTCCTTCATAGTTGCTGATTCAAGGTCGTTTCGTTAAAGACCTAAAAATAAAGGAGAAAAAAGTTAAAACTATCATTCTGATTCACACAAACTGCAATTAAAATAATAACTATGCCAAAGAATATTTTTGCCACTGCTGGTTTGTAAATATAGGATAAACTCTAAAATCATTGACACAACTGCCCATAGAGGACCAAGGCCTATTGAGCCCATCTCAGTTTTCATAACCTTTGGCACTGTGGTGCATGAGCATATGTTCCAGTCAGGTGTTCAGTTCGACGCGGAACCCCCAGTGTTTAGTTCCCCTGCAAGCTTGGTACTCATTTGGTTTGTTGAAAAGTATGTACAATTAAATTATTTATAGCAAAATAATGTTCAGAAACGTTTGTAATATTTGTGTAAATTTATGGTATTTTAAACAAAATCATATCAAGTAGAAAACTAAGAGTGCAAGTGAAGCAAAACATTTTTTTCTATAATTTGTCTTATTTATTATAAATTTTAGTATTTTAACGAAATTTTTATAAATGTTTTTTTAGCTTTATGTATCAATTATTTCGTAATTTTCCTACCACAATCAAATATTTCAATAAATAAAATAACAAAATAATTTATTTGCACATTTCCTCTTTTTAATTACCATTTTAAATTAAGACGTTTTTATTTATTACTTTTTATAATGAGTTAATATCGTATGTCATTATATAGTTATTCTGATTACTTATGTAGATGATACATAATGTAAGAGATTTATGAACTCCTTATTTTTTACTTTATTATTCTTAACAATAAAGTAAAATAAGAAATTTTGAAAACTCATACGGCCACGAGATATGTTATTAACCTATTTTACGAAACTGAAGATTCATTAGAAGCATAAATATAATTAATTGTAAGCATCTTTAAAGAAAAGAATTCATTTGCGCAGGAATTTTTCCACAGATAATCAGTTACCTAATTTTTTTTAAACTACTTCCTTGCTAAGTTATGCTATATATGTTTACTTTGCTTTTAAATTATAGTGCTTAGTAGATAACGTATGAAAAATTCAGATTGAGTGTCTAAAAATTCTCCCTTGCATTTCCTCAATGCATCAGGTAAGTCTTATATTATAGGCTTAAGATGAATCACGAGTAGTTTTAAAATTAATTATAATTCTAGACAAATATGCATTTAATTTTGTGCTTACTTTACTCTTGTATTTTAAGATTGATTTAAAAAACAGCAAAATAAAGAAATAAGCACCGCAAAGTTATAAACTTTGGCTTGAACAATTTATATAAGTTTAATCATAATTACCCATAGGAAAAATATTTTTTTTTTTTTTTGCAATCATTATCCAGCATTTGTTAGCATATTTAGATAAATTGGAATGAAACAAACCCGAAATGCTACAGCGAACTATTTTTTATTTCTGGGTTACCAGAATGCCCATTCAACTTGTTATCAATATTTTGAAGAGATATTTTTATTTATTTAGAGCAATTTAAAAAAAAAAGAAAAGATGAGAGAGCTCTTTATTTTGATAACTAGGTTATTCACCTTATTTTCCAATGTATTCATGATTTTTTTTTTATCATTCTTTGTCCAAAACCAAATAAAACGCACCGATTCCGTTTTTTAATTTTTTAAATCATTTCTAATTTATGCAACGTTTCATTAACAAAAGATTCTCAATTTTAATTATGTCAAGAAATCACTGGAAAAAAATTCTGCGAATCGTAGCAATTACAATGATTTCCAATTTGGAACTTTTGTGTTCGATATAAAGTTATTTCTGTTGAAATGCATTAAAACATGTCAAGATCCTCAAGGAAAAACTTTCGTTTTAATCGAAAAAGATCTTTAAATAGAAAACTCAACCTTCAGCTACAGGTCTCATCAAAATGGCTTATTTAGAACAAAATTCGAGTGTAGAATAAGAATATGTTATCAATTATGAGAAACAATTATGACGTCAAGTGCATGGACAAGGCACAAAAAAAAATTTAATTATTTTGAGTGTAAAGTAGGCAAACAGATGAAATAACGGGATGTAATTATTGTTGAAGAGGTAAGCAAGCGAATTTCTAATCTTTATTGTACTTTAAGATTTGCGTAATACTAGTTTTATTGTTAAATCTGTAAGATTTTATGACCATTTTTTTATACGAAAAGGCACTTAGGAACGGTCTATTTAAGAGTTTAGGGTAAGAAGGAGATTCTTTTGGGGAAGGTAACGAGAGATGGTGCTATCATTTTATTGCAAGTTCAGTGTTGTTCTCGAAGGGTCAAATGTTTTTTACCCCCTTTTCTTGGGGAGGGACTGTAGTGTTTTCGAGATTTGTTTCTCCACTGAAAAGTTCTTTGTACTTGTATTGCTTATCCCGTTGCGGGATTTGGGTCAGGTGGTGATTTTGTTGTGTTAAATGTGTCAGATGCGGCCTAAACTTCCTCCATCGGGAAAGTTGTGGTTAAAATTAATTTTCGCTTATTGCTGCGTGCTGTCTCAACTCACGGAACTGGTTTTTCTTTTTCACTTTCGGCCGTTTTCGGGTTTTGTTTCTTCTTCAATATGATCAATTGATACACCGGATGCTTGCTTCTCTCTCTATGTCTTCTGAAACGGGATTTTTCAAACTTTTTTTCTTGTTTATTTCCTTTTCAAGCTGTGCTAGACAGAGGAATTGAAACATGTTTGCGAAGTAGTTAATTAGTTTTTATTAGTAAAAATTACAATGCGATTTCGAAAATATATGATTTAAAAAATATCCTTAAGTTTATTGTTATTTGATCCATATTTCTTAAAATAGATTCCGTAAGATAGATATATGTGCCTCATATTTCCATCATTTTCAAGCATAAATATTTGGAATGAATATATAATAAAGCATATTAATTTTATGGAGCAAACAGGCCCAAATTGTGTTTATGGAGTAATAAAGTAATAATATTTTATTACATAAAACATGAGGTCAGTTAAGCTTCTAAATTCGTAAAATAATAAGCTAGCTACCATTTTTATTATGACTGATAATTAAATTCTATAAAAGAGTACCAATGTTTTTCTTTTTAAGATGTAATAAATTTATTGAACATGCCTATAAAAATTTACATTTTATTAATATTTATTATAAAATATATAAATTGTCTTGGAAAGAGCAGATTTTAGTGACTCTTGATTATTAAATTTTGCAAACGTTAATTACCATATCACATGCCATTAAAGACGACATTGTTTGATCATGTGCTCTTGTCAAAAGAAAACATAATGAAAACAAGACTAATGGTTGAAGAATTAATTAATGAGATATAAATATTCCATACTTTTAAAATATCTTTTACTATTTTACGCTAACATGAATTTTAATGAATGCATCAAAAGTCCAATTATTGATGTGAAATTGCATTTAAAAATCAGAAAATTCAGTTTTTAACATTTCGTTTACATTAAAACGTATTTGAGATACAATGAATGCGAACACAAACCAATTGGCTTTAAAATAGACGTACTAAAGTTTGAAAATTTATTTTTTGTAATAGTTTAATGAATCTTCGCTTAATCCCTTGAAAATCCTTAAATTATAAATCCATATTAAAACTGACAAAGCTACTCTGATCAGAACATATTTTTTAAAAATATAAGCAACAGCATTAAACGTTTTTGTGAAAAATATCATTTAGATAATTACCGTATAGTCCGGCGTATAATGCGCACCTATACTTTTAAATTGCATTTTAAAAATGTTTAGGTATATTCGTCACATATAAAACGCATCTTTTTTTTCTTTAAAGAAAGAAACTTAAAATGTACACGGACAATGCTTTTATCTTTTGAAGTCATTCATTCGAAGTATTATTCCAGGCTTTCGAACAATGGTATACTTATTAAACTACAACCCTAAGGCACAAGAAAAGAAGGGACGGGGAGATAAAAATTATAATGCATTCCGTCGATGATATATTATAAATATATCATCCCTTTTAAATGAGCAGTATTTAGATATATGCAGATAATTTAAGTGCACGTTATACGACGGATTTTGCAGTAAGTATTACCATAACAAGCAGTAGTGTATAAATGTAGCATTGAAAAATATTTAATTATAAGCTCAATTATTTGATTGCCAAAACAAAAATCTAATTCCAGACGTAAAGAAGTACCTTATAGATACAAGATTATTGATTACCTATGTTTTGACAGATGGGTGTAAAAACCCTTCGGTCGACGTATGAAAACAAAAATGGCATTAACGTCATCAATAAAAATTATTCAGAGGTCAAAAACACGATTCTCGTATTTATATTCTGCTCTCGAAATCAACTTTTTTCACCTGAGATAAAAAAAAAAAAGTGTATAAAGAAATAGATGGGAAAGTAAAGCAAAAACAAAAGATCACCCCACGCTGATCATCAAATTTGGGTGTGCCCAGCGGCCCACAGTGGCGCCAAGCTTGTTTTCAGATATGATATTTATATTTTTTCTTTTACTGAATCATTAAAATGTCAGAAAAAGGCAAGAAATTAGTTATGCATGGGACGGTATTTATTATGATTCCGACTTATAAAAATAATTTAATTATAGAATAGAAGTATTTTTGGAATGTTATTTCAACACATTATCTGTCCCATACAGCTTGCATCTTATTTCTTATTCTAAACTTAGTATTTAATGTTTTTTTTTCAGTGGAACATATAATATATATCATAAAAAAGTTTTACCTGCAAATGAGAAATTTGAATGTTTTTAAATTTTTTAGTTACTCTCTTTAACGTAAATTAATGACACCAAGGTAGCCAAGTAATTAAGGTCACAGATTAATGTCCGACGTGTCATGGATTCGAGTTTTGTACCACTAAAGACCCGCTTAGAAGGGGGGGGGGGATGCACGTTAAATCTGTCTAGCTCAAAGTTCTTCGATGGCGTGGTGTGGTAGTTAGGAGAAGAGATGCCAGTTCAGGCGTCTTCCTCGTCACTGGACCGAAGTTCAAAATTAAGAGGTCCGTCGCCAATAGCTCTCGTGTTACTTTATAGTGCGACGTTAATGTAACTTTCCCTCTCTCTCTTAACGCAAATTAATTCTCTGAATGCTGAGCCGTAGGGCCTGGGTTCGAATCCAGGAGAAGGCATGGGTGTCTGTAAATGTATTGTGCCTTCATGGGATGAGGAGACTTTAAATATTCGTTGAGCCGAAAGTCCTCTCGTGAGTCCACTGACCCCCAGGGTTTTCTTCCTCGAAATTGAGGTGAATCAGAGCCAAATCGTACTGTCATCTGCATAGTGCTCAAAGATACGGCTAACAACAGGCGTACAACTTATCCCATGCCACGATGAATTTTGTCGGCTTCGATCTGATGTTATTGTCAATCGGGTGGAATAAGTAACAACAACAAATTTATGAAAATAGAATTATATAACAAAAAAATAACACATCGGTATTTATTTTCTAAACACATTTCTCATCCTATCCTGAAAATTGAATACCGTAATTCGAAACTTCTTGTTAAACTAAATATTTCTCGAAAAACCAGTTTCCACCATTCTAAACTAGTTTATATACCTTTACTACTCGAACGAGTTATATTAAATATTTTTCGGTTTTTTTTTTGTATAAGTTCTTCATTGAATTAAACATTAATCTTCAGACCAAGAATTCCTTTTGAGTCAAATTCATTACATAAGACCCCTACAAAGAGTTACGTAAGACTCTTCTCATTGGTAACAGATCTCTCTGCAGGTAACTCAAAGAAGGAGCGTCTTCAGAAGTGACAATCACCTACACTTTCGCTTACTGGCCACCCCCGGATCGGAAACCGAGTAGTAGATAGAGGTTAAACATCTTGCGTCAGTTCTATCCACCTTCTCACATCTGGAGAGCGGCAGGCAACCTTGATCGCCCACCAAGTGCTGATTCGGCCCAACCCAGCCTTGCCTTAAAATGACAGCAACAGCCCGTATAAATATTGTGACGCAGGCATCCCGTTCAAAGGAAATAGGTGGAACGTTTTAGGTGACTATTGAGTGATGGTTAGTCACCTTTTGTGAGTGGAAAACACAATATCCTAAATGATTAAACGTAGGACGCTTTAATGTGTAACAATTTTGAGATTTGGGTTAATGATGTGGAAGATGAAGTGGGGAATTATTAATTTAAAACTTTTATGTTCAGGTCTTCATAATATAAAGATGTTCACTGATATATATTTTGTTTAAGGTGGATGATGAGCAATGGTTGTTTTGATAAAATTATATAAATGCATTTGAATTTTATTTTATTTTTGAATTATTAATCGTTTTGCTTATTAATTTTCTTTAAATAGTCATGTAAATTTAAAAAAAAATTAATTACTAAAAATATGTTTCTTTTGACTCATTTTAGTTTTGTCCATCTTTAGAACAAGATGAGTATGCATATTTTTTACACGCAATTTTAGCATGCGATGTAAAAATAATTACTTTAGAGCTTGACAAATTTTAACTAAAATTATAAATTTCGAAGAATGGGTTGCCACACACCCAAAATTAATATTTTACTTATGATTAGCAAAAAAGGAGTTAAAATACATACAGAAGTTAATATCATTATTACTATATATTAAACTGTTTTTATGAAGATAACATAAGAATTAATTAAATATAGAATTAATTTTAGAATTTTTAAATTTAATGTTTGATTCAAAAGAAAAAATCTCTATAACGGAAGTACATAATGCAAAATGATACATTTTCAAATGTAACGTTAAGAACTAAATAATTAACCAGAGGAAATGACAAAATGTCATAAAGTCCTTTTAACATTGAAAATTAACGCACACAAGTTATTTTTAAAAATCTAAATAAAACTAAACTAAATTCAGTGGCGCAACAGCCTATGGGGGCCAGAGCCTACTGTGCCCATCTCATTATACGGGACCTTGGGCGATAGGGTGCATGAGCAGGTGTCCCGATCAGGTGGTCAATCTGAAGCGAAACCCCCTAGTGTTTAGTCCCTAAGCAAGCTTGGTACTCGTTTATTGACCCACTGATGGGATGAAAGGCTGAGTCAACCTTTCCCAGCCCGAGAATAGAACCCCGGACCTGTGGTGTGGAAGAAGGACACGCTACCATTCTGTCCCTGGGCCTCCATCTAGTTAATGTCGCTTATGATAATGAGGTTGTTTTTATTTAAAAGTTTTTATGCGTCGTGTTATCATGAAAAATAATTTATAATTTAGAAAAAAGTATTAAATTTTTTTTTCTCTCACGTTTCTTAAGATTGATCAACTGAATTTAATTTGTATAAAGAAAGCTATAAGAATGGTTTTTTATATCACAAAATTAAATGCCATTTTCAGGAATTTTCCTGCTCAAAACAGACTTTTCCCCCCTTTTATGAATTAAACTTTAATTTCCCCTTAATATAGCAAATAACTCAAATTTAATATTTGTATCAAATCATCTTTTTTTCTCTTGTTGCTACTCAAAATTCTTTTTAAAAAATCGGACAATTTAATTTCCTAGTTTATTTGGAATATTTTAACAAGAAACATTTATCGAAACCGCAGATAAGAAACATAATAAAAAACAAGTGAAGAGAAAGCTAAAGGAAATAAAAAAGTAGGAAATGAGAAAACAAGTCTAAAAAAGTTTCCTCGCAAATCCAATTCATTTGTTTTTTCCCTCTTGGTAAACAAAAACATCCAAATTAGACCATACCATTTCACAATTACAGTAGGTATCCTTACGTAGGTAAAAAACCCAAAACATTACATCATGATTTGGCAGAGGATGAGTGCTGACGTCACTCAAAGCTTCAACCCACTATTAGAGCAGGATAAAACAAAGATACTCAAAAAAGTAAGAAAACTGTAAGGGTTATTGGGACGAACAGCACAATAGCCCGTATCAATTACATATTCCTGTCGCGTGAGCTTTTACCAATCAATTCTTTATCCGTGTCTGCTCTTTTTAATTTTACTTTGTTTAAAAACGTTAAACTGGTATAGATTATTGAAAATATGAAAGGAATTATGCAGAAGTTGCCCATATATAAATGCTTAGGGAAATGATATTATTCATATTTGTGATTGATGGGAGTATGAATTATTTATGATATATTGAGCTGCACATTGTGAAACTTAAATTGTGAATGCTCATTTTGTAAAGTTTACAAATGAATATTTATCGAGTTGTTAAGATTTTTAAAATTTGATACATGTCGAAATAAAATTAGCTGTATTTTGTTTTGTTAAAAATTAAAATGTTTTAGAAACATTTTGAAAACGTGCCAGTGTAATGTTATCACAGTTTTTAACACGTTAACTGCTGCCTCCGTATATATACGTTTTGTTCAATCTACGTGTCAAGTGCCCGAACGTATATATACGTCTTTCCGAAATACGATTATTGTCTTTGCGCTGCTATCATAAAGGCTTTGAATGCAATAAAATTACCTTGAAAAATTTACTCATTTCAGAGAAAAATTTGCTTTATTTGTGCCTTTTCTTTTGACTCTAATACACCGCATACACATATCCATGGAAAAACTATCAATGGAGAGCGAATAGCGTAACTTTTAATCGGCGGGTAAGGGGTTAAGTGTTATTTAGAACTCTTCATTTTTGGAAAAACTGATTTTCTGATACAACTATTAATGTAAATATTTAAAATTGACGTATTATAAGTTAAACCGGAAATCTGAAGTGGATGTTTTTGGAATACAGATGATTCTTGTCCATATATTTATTGAAAATGTAAAAACTAACCGCAGTGTTTTATATAATGAAAATAGCAGACAGGTTCGATAAAATGCTTAAAAATATTAACGCATTGATTTTTTTTTCGTTGCTTTCGTTTATATTTTGTCCTAGATAAGAAAAACATTTTCAAATAATAAATAATAACTCGGGGTGAATATAATTATTATTTCTTTAGGTAATATAGCATGCTATGAAACTTTTTTTATTTACAAACTCTAGTAATTTTTTACAAAAGAAAGATCCTAATTTTGAAGAATTAGACAATGAAGAAAGTGAGAATTTGAAGAAAGTTTAGAAGGAATTACGACATAACTTTAAATAAATTTTATTTCAAGGTTAATATATTTTACTCTTGTACATTTCATACAAATATTTTAGCTTTCTGGATTTAAAATTATGGAAATCACAAACTCAATGCATCAATTGTATTATAATTACGAAGAAACAAAAAGGATTTTAAAAGTAAATAATACAATTAAATGATACTATGCAGTGATATATATCCTTAAAATACATTCTAAATAAAGTTGGACACAAAAACTACCATGAAAACGATGCGTCAGTAAAAAAAGATTGTGAGAAGTTCTCTGAAAAGGTACGTAATTGTCCACACAATCTTCGCGAAGCCACTGTAGATCCCCTTTCCACTTAGTAGAAACGGAAGTTTGCAAACAAACAGTGACGGGCTATTCAAAAAAATGCGCATAACACCTAGTTTCTTTTTTGAAGAATAATAAGGTATTAACAAACCCAGGAAGTATCCTTTTAAAGTGTGCTTAAAACGCTCAGTTTCCCTAACCTTTTGGGGCTAGGTCAGCTGACCTTTAATGGTTAGCTTGCGAAAGAGAGTGGTCGTGTATAAAGAAACGATTAGTCGATTTAGGGAAGTATACATTTGAGTGGAAAATTGTAATGCAGGGTGGATCTTCTGGTCATTAAATTGTTTTTTTGGTTACATATAGGCAAAGGGTACCTATCCGTTATTCCCTTATGATGTGGTACAAAAGATACTTATTATATTAAGTTGGATGTATTTTAAGCTGTAATGGAGTTGTTTATTTTCAGTTTGAATTCAGTTTTTAGGTTTATCGATATTTTTTTCTTTCTTGAAGAATAATTGTTTACTTTAAAGAATTTGAAGAGAAAATATCCTTTTAGAAAAGGAACATAGTAAATTGAACATAAGATAACTCAAAAGTGGTTGCGTTGGTATATAGAGCCTAAACCATTTGAATAATGGTTTTAAGCTCTAGGTAATTGACTAGCCTTTAATTTCAAAACAGTTAATTAATTAAATTATTTTGCGTAAATTCTGAATGATCTTTCCATTTAAATGATTTTTAATGCCTTTTTATATTTACAAATATATTCACAAACGACTTGATTGGATGTACATATATTTGAAAAGATATTTACCTTTTTTTAAAAGCGAAATCAAAAACATTAAAATATTGTGTCAGCACTAAAGAGCTTTCATCTCTATAAGTCAAGGGTTAGTTTTTATTTCAAAACTTTTTTGGAATAAATTAACTTGTTTTCAGATAAATGTATTATATAAGGAAAATGAAACTGAAACATATTTTTTTTAAAAATCTTTCTAGCCTAATGGATATACTCTTTTGATAGGTTTGCAGATTTTATAAGAAAAGAATTATATTTTGCACACATGAATACGTTGTCGTAGACACAAAAAAAATCACCAAACATGCAAATTTCTTAAATTTTTTTAGTTTAATTTATTTCTTAAAGTAATTAATATTTAACCAATGCAGTTTTATTTCACATATGCATTTCATGCCTTTTAAGAAGCTTTAATCTTTTTTATGCAAATTAAAAAGAACCAAGATACCTGATAAATAGAATTTTTATTCTGTGATGGTTTTAAATTATGCATATTTTAATCAAACGACAAAATACTATTAGAGTAAACAAATTAATTAAAGATTTTCTGGTAAAAATGCTTTTTAAGATAACTTCTAAAAGCAATCTCGTAATAACTTTTTTGCAAAATTAAAATGAGATTTTGAGCTTAAACTTTTATAAACTTGTGAACGATCTGAGAAATTTGTTTCAGTTCGAGTAATTAAACATTTACTTTTCATATTTTATCTATTAAAATAAGACTAATTTTTACATTTTCATTACAATTTCGTCTTCTTTGCATTATATGCATCTTTATGAAAAACACACACTCATTAAACCAATAATTTGATATTTATATAACCTCGCCAATTTTTTTTTAATATAGGAAAAACATAACACATAATAGTAAAATTAAAAGAAATGGAAATAATACCGAAATATACTGAAACATACACACATACAGGGAAAAAATGTTCCTTTTTGTGTTCTATAAAAAGCTATTTGTACTTTTAAGTTGTTTTAACAAAACAATTGCGCTGCAATTATCTTTACTTATTTCCTACCTTACTTAAATTATTACGTATACGTAGATGAGAAGTTCAAAAATGGTCTAAGTTTTAAGGTTCGACTAAAAAAATTTCTGAAAAATTCTTTTTTAATTATTTTTAACCACAAAAAAGGGATACAGAATTATTTTAAAAGTTTATTAAAATGATTTTTCTAAGTTTATTTAAATTCATTTTTAAGATCAGTTGTGAATTGGAGCATTTCCCTATAGATTCCTAAGTATAATCAAGCAAATAAATAAATAAATAAGTCATTATCATTTTTTTAAAGAATTTTTTTGTGATAAATTGAACTTTTACAAAAGATTTTTAAAATATTACTTCAATATATTTTTTAAAAATTTATTTAAAAAACGGTATTTTCTCTCAACTTCAATAAATGCAATTTTTTAAAACTGACTATCTACAAAATTCTTAACAAATCTTCGTTGACGCAATCTGAAGGTATACCTATAAGTTAAAGGCATGGAATAAAATCCTTGGCCACTCGTATTACGCAAGTACAAACGAAAGCAAGAGCGAAAACTTTTCTTTTTTATCCTCCCAACTTTCCGCTCTTCGGTGAAAGTAAAACGGCCATCTGTAAAACTCTTTTTCCTGCAGGAGCCTAGTGTGTAACTGGGTTAAGCAAAGAATAGCCCGTAGGGGATGTTATCGGTCCTGCAAACGGCGATTGATACATGGATGGCAACAACACAAGGTTGAAATGCGAAGAGGCAATTTGAGATGATGGCTTTTTTTTACTAAAGGCTGAAGAAGACTACATCTGATTAATAACTTTTTTTGAGATTCTGTGAAGGTTTGTTTTTTATGAGTGTTTGTGTGGTTAATTTCGATGTTATTATCCCGCGGGCCACCTTATTAATCTTGAGATAGGGAAAAGGGATATTAATCAAGAGTGTTTATAAAAGTTGACTCGTGTAAAATGGATCTAGTCATCGTTATAATGAATACATATGAAGTGATCGCTTTTATTAATGTGTGTAGAGCAATCGGAAATAGTGCATTGTAAATTGCGTTCGTTTAGAGGTGAATGCGTTGAGATACGAGCAATAATCGGTGTGAAATATGCAAATTAGAAGAGACATTTAGATTAATGATTTGAAGTTAATGTATGCTTCTTATAGATATATTATTTAAGGACTGAGGTTTGCCTTTAATGTGCTTGGAGTAAATTTGTATCAGTTAAGGTTAAAGTGAAACTTCACTTCAAATTCATAAAAGGCATTCTTACTTAAAAAAACCGTTAATTTCATTTTTCACTGAAAAATACATAACTTGAAAATACACTCTGAAAACATACTGGAAACCCGTTTAAATGAACGCCGAAGCACTTTTGCAGTCTTTTTTGTTACTTATGTACTTCTATTTTATATAAAATTTATATACAAATGCAGGTCATTTTAAATGTAATGTAAATAACAATTGCATTTATATAAAGCCAAATTAATGCTAAGAAATAGAATTAAATTAAAAGAAGTGAGTTCACCAAGAAAAAGCCATGAGAATTATTTCATAAAAGGATTTTAAAAAAATTATTGTTATGGAAATATTTTTTTTTTTTTAGTTTAATTCCTTAACCGAAAAGTTAAAAAATATGACTCTTTTTTGCGGAAAGTATAGAAATTTTCAACAAAATTATGCTAAACAGTAGAAAATTTTAGCACCTGGAAATTAGAAAACGTAGACATCAGTATATGATTAGCGTACACTATATTTTATGGCAAAAATGTATGTTATTACATTTTTTAAAAAAAATTTATCTTTACGTAATGCTAAAAACACATAAATATTTGAAAAATATTTTAAGCAAGCAAGAGTTTTGAATTTATATTATATGCGAATATTGACAAAAAATACTGTAAATATATATCATGTCGACAAAAACACTTAACAGATAAAACTTCAATATAAAAATCATCAAAAATAAAATTTAGTCATTATAGAATGCATAGAATCAAATATGAATAAAATAATCTAAACTTAATACGAAGATATCATGAGGAAATATTTTTACATTTCTTCAAAATAAAATTAAGCACAAGTCCTTTTCTATTCATTGAAATAATCTAAATTTTAATACATTTTCCAATTTAAACTGAATTTAAAAAATCATTTTAAAAATTTTACATTGTAAAATTTTACAAAATTTTATCGTAATATTACCAAATGAAATTTATGTACGAATAGGAAATTATAAAGACGAATAATTTAAAATATACCTATTAAAAATGAAAATATTTTTAGGATAACTATTACATTTTACATTACTTGAGATATCGAGAATTATAACTTCCAACTATCCATACATTGACGAAAAACCTATCTATAAATTAGTATAAGAGAGAATAAGACTTGGCAAATCCTAATGATAAAGTAATTTAACAAGATTGTAATTGATTATTGAAGTGGATTGTAATGATAGAGTAAGGAGCGGTCGAGACTCCTCAATTAAGGAGGGAGATAGTGCGTTAGAGAGAGATAAGCGGGGTCTTACCTTTCCTAGCTGGTAGTGCGGTGTGACCAAGGAGTTCCCCACCAAATCTCTAGCGGAAGTTCCACTCTCACTTAGCACGAGAAGAGAAATCAAATGTACTCTTCAGCTTCTGTAAAAAGTATTCTCTCTTTTCACGACGTGACCCGTCCGACTGGCTGGTACCTCTCACTTTTGATAGGCCGGTTTACCCTCTCACGTCACAATCTGCAACCCACTTAATGTGTTCACCCGGTCCTTTTTGCCAACCAAAATCAACACACGCAACGTAACACTTTGAAAAAGATCACAGAAAGTGAAAACGGACGACCGGCCATCAGGTTTTATATAGCCTGCTGTCGAACGAGGGGAAAAAATTTTCTTTTTTGGTCGGAAAAGTCGTGACGTCACGAACTTTGCGTCAGGGCCAAACGGATGCTTATCGAATGCGGCTTTAGAGAAGAACGCCAGGTATTGTGCAAAAGAAAAACCTGAGCTGTTTTTTGCCCCCCTTTCCTGGTTCCTTACTGCGGGGAATAAGTGAGGGAATTTCCAGCGCTAACTCACAGACTGGAGTCGTCAACATTGTATAACGTGAACAAATTAATAGCGCTGAGGAATTTTCTTGAGAGTTTTGAAACACGTGGACATTCTCGGGAATTTCTTGCTTGCATGAGACATCACGTAGCCATTTTCAGTGGGTTCGTAAATGAACTTGACACCAATAAATTTTGGTAAAATACCGCAAAAATCTGATAAGTTGACATTTGTCAATATGAATGTGTAATGTTTCTAAGTTTTAAGCAATTTAATTTTAAATTTGCAATATGTTGATCTTTTGGCTTTACAATGACCTGAGAAAGATGAGAAAGATAAGAATGATGAACTTTACTAAAAGTCACTTTCCGTAAATCTTTCATATAAAATTAATTGTGGGATTATGGAGTTTTGTTGGGATTTTGACGATGATTTTTAACAACTTTCCTTGTTCTGATACCAAGAACTTTTACAATTACAATACGATTTAAAAGTAGAAAACTCATTTTAATGATATAATTTTATTTGATATACAGGTTAAAATTATTTTTTTAAAAGTGATAAAGGAGTTTTGTTGGGATTTTAACGATGATCTTAACAACTTTCTTTGTTCTGTTACCAAAAACTTTTACAATTACAATACGAATTAAATGTAGGAAACTCGTTTTATTGATATAATTTCATTTGATACACAGGTTAAAGTTATTTTCTTAAAGTGATGATGGAGTTTTGTTAAGATATTACCAGTGATTGTAACAACTTTACTTATTTTATTTTAAAAGTGATAATGGAGCTTTGTTGGGATTTTAACGATAGTTATAACAACTTTTCTTGTTTTGTTACCAAGAAATTATTTTACAATTACAATACGAATTAAACGTGGAAAACTTACTTTATTGATATAACTTCATTGATTCACAGATTAAAATTAATTTTTTAAAATGAAACATTCTATTTATGAACCCAATGAAGTTTCTCTCAACTACATTTTTTTAAAAAATATTACTTAAAATTATTGTTATTCATATAAATAATTACTATGATTCATAATAAAACTACTTCATTACAAAATCAAACTTGTTAATAGTTAAAATTAACACGATATATGGATTTATTTACTAAAAAATTAAAATTTAAGTGTAATGAATTATTGAGATTTCTGTAAGTACATTGATACTGAAAGGAAAATTATGAAAAAATATCAACAAAAGAATCTTTAAATATGATAATGAAAAGTTTACACATATATGCAATTAAAAGTTGTTCCGAATACAAGGTACACATTATTTCAAAATAAAAATATTTTACTTATTTAACCAGAAATAAAAATACTAGTAATAATAATCCAAAAATGTTAATTCAATCTCAGCAATTAAAACTTTTTATTGACATGCACCCTAGTTTCATATAAATCTCAAATTAATTTTTTGGATTCGGTCTACTTCTTTTATAACAAATTCAATGAGAGTATTTTAAAAATTTAAGCGTTATTATTCTATTGATCATTAGGAGGATCATTTACACAAGAATACTGCACAGGAACAACAAACCTCACGAATTTGCAATACCTGTCATGATATAAGGAAGAGACTGACAGTTCACAGGAGTGTCTGGGGATGAGATGAATGTATACCTACGTTGGTGTTAATAGTAGTTATTATCTTTAATAGTATTTGTTTTGTCATTGTTCCCAGGTGTTTCGAAAAACCCTGGTTCAATTTAATGTAATAGAGATAGCGATCTATGTGATGAATGAATGAATTCATTAGAATTAGAAATACAGATTCGGGAAGTAGACTTTATTTGTTAACAATCTTTTTAACTTTCATCGCACGTGGATGAAATTTTATTATTTCTTGTTGATGGATCTATTAGGGTATTTTTCTGGCAATTTTCAATAATTTAATTGATGTTGCGCGTGAGTAAAAATATCTAGTAAATAAGTTATGTAAAATATCGGTTATACAAAAAATAAAAATATACAAGTAATTTAATTCAGAAATTGTATAAACCGGTAACATAAAAATTAAAAATAAAGTTATCCAATTATAGATTACTTTAAACAAAATATTAATTTATAATTTTATTGGGATAAATTTAACCTAATGAAGTTCTGTAGGGTTATAAATGAGTTCTAAGTATACAAATTGATTGTAAGGGCTTTATTTTGGTTACAAAAGGTCTGAGGAAATCTTAGCAATAAAATTATAAAAAAAATAAATATGGAATTTTATATGATAATTTACATCCCAATTTGGTTAATTTACTTGCTTGAATTGATAGCGTAATTAAAATACTGAAGAAAAAAATTAAAAAATATTTTTTAAAATATGAAGTTGTTTATTTTGCTTATAACTTTGATCTTATGTGTAAAATGTTCAAATAAAAGTATTTAATTATTGTATTTAATCATCTTAAGAGAATAACTAACTTTTTTTTTGGGATGTTATTATTTGATAAAAAAAACTTTGATACGCATGAAGTTCATAAATTTAAAAAAGCATCTTAAATACAACCATGTAACTACCAAAATTAAATTGAATTTGATATGGATTAAATTAAATTTATAATATTATTAAAGGAAGTTCTTTCATATAAACATAAAAAAAATTATCATTTTAAATTTTCTTTTTAAATTTTTCGGAAAAATTCCCAAACTAATTTTTAGAATTACTCAATCTTAAAAAAAAATTAAATTTTTAAAATTTGCAAATAAAATTTTTTGTTTATGAGCAATGCAATATATTTAAAGCTGACGATAATATTGCATTATTTATGTATGAAAATGGTTCAAAATTTTCAACAGGTTCTCAATATTATTCAATAAAGTGAAAAAGACGTTTCGTTTTAATCAGGTGTAATTGAGACAGATAAAACTAGTTAAAAAGTATAAATGTAACTTTGCGAGAGAAATTTAAATCACCCTAATTGAATTTTCAGAATAGAAAATATTTGAATGCGTTATCATGAAATTAGAGATGACTACTTTAAAACTAGATCATTGTAATACAATATTTTTTTTAAATATTCGACGTTATTGTTGATTAATTTTTTGTTATTTGTGGTGAGTCATATGTTATGTGACACCATTAACAGAGCTGTCTCTTTTCCATATTCACATCACATACCTTTTAATGAATCTGGAATCACCTAGTTTTATTGCAACATAAAAATTAATCAATATAAGAGTCACAAGGTCGATAAATGCAAATGTTGTTTATTACATTGTTCCACGTAAAAGTCAATATCGGTAAAAAAGAGACGAAAAAAGTCTTAAAACTTTTTTTTAATGCAAGGAATTACTGTGATGATTAGTTTTCAAAGGATAAAATTAAAGAGAAAATAAATGCTATAACGAGATAAAATTGAAAAATATTCAAGCAATGTGAAAGGAAAAAAATCAAACGATAAAATCATGAAAAATGTTAGCCATTACAAAATAAATAAATAAATAATGGCAATATATTCAGAATGTTTTCTTGTCAACTTTTTTATAATTCATTTTTCTATTTTTTCTTTTTAGAAACTGTGTATTTTATAAAGCTTTAAATTTTCATATTTCTTCTCTTTCAGTCGTCTAAATCAATTAATGCTATCATAGAGGATTATCGTAAGGATTTTAGTCAAATCTACAAAAAAAAAAATTGCATAATAAGAATAAAATATTTAAGTTGAATTCAAAGCAAAAATAACTTTTCTAAAAAAGGCTATAGTTTTGTAAGACGATTTTCCTTGCTTCTACAGAAGTTTTATTAGGAATTTCTCCCAATTATCTTGATTCTTGGAAGAGAAGAAATGCAACTCAACTACAATTTATGATATAACCGTTAGATAGCTATTTAAAAGACAAAAATCGTTTGCAGAAATAGAACAATATATCGTTTATATGATGTGTATTTTTTTGTTGTGGAATGTTTTTATCATTAGAAGTAAGCTTACTTGTCTGTTTGATATTTAATGGTTTCAGTTTGTTCTCGACTTTAAAGTTATTTGATTTCAGAAGATGTCAGCTTCTTTAGAAAAATAATAGTTATTTTGAAAACTATTTTTGAATACTTCTGAGAGTAACTATTTACATTTTTTTCATAGTTTTAATCATTATTGAAAAAAAGTCATGTATATTTCTAGCATGACGAATTAATATAGCTAGTACTTTAAAAATTCTTTAAAACTCTTTAAATGTTATTTCAGGAAATAAAACTGTTTTGATATTTCACAATATAATATTTTTTAAACTAAAACTATAAGAATGCAAAAATTTGCAACAAAAAGTTCAAACGTTTATGTGTAACTCTATTTTATAATAATCGTGTCTGCAACTTTTTCGATTTTCAATTGTTCTTAAAACTGAATATTAAGTCTAAAAATTTTTAAAAACTGTTTGATCATAATTTTAAAATTAATTAAAACTCAAATGTAATACTTAATTTGTAAAAATTAAAATAGATAAATAAAAAAATGAATCGAATAAACATAAGTGAGTTCATTCCATTTTATAACAAAATTTTGAAAACTGCAGATTTTTTGTAAAAGGTATGATTTCCTATAGGAAAAATTCAATTTTGTGAAATAAAACTGTTCCATAACCTTCGACATTCTTAAATAAAATGGTTGTCAAAATTATTTATTAATTTTTTTTGAGTTAACTTGATTCTGCTTACTTCAATTTCACCTGAATCGATTTTATTACAATACACACAAACAAACTGAAAGACAAGGAAACAAAACAATAGATCTTTTGTAATGATATCGTCATTGCAATAGGTCATCCAGGAAAAATTATGTTTTAAATTTATTACTTTTTGTATGCATTCTTCTCAACCAATGTCAAGTTTACAATAGAAAACTATTTTATTGAAAATGGGAAAATACTTTCGATTTTTTGATACAGAACATAAAAAAATGGTGTTCTATGATAATAAAAATATATATTCCCTATGTTTGAAATTTATAGCTAATTAACATTATCTTGAAGAATTAGACAGAAGGTCAATGATATTATCCATTTCTCAAAAGTTTTATTTCAGAAGCGATCTTAATTTAAAATAATGTATGGAATATGTTTTCATTTTACTTTCACTTTTTATATTTGTCATTTAATTTAGGAGGTACATTATCGTAATTAAGCAGTCTGAAATATTTTATTTAATTAAAAATTAACTGAACAATTTTCTTATTTTTAAATACTGCATTGTAATATTTAGAAAACTTGTACTTGACTAAGAATCAGTTAAACTACTTTTTATAATTTATATTAAATTACAAAACGAATTTTTAGATATAAAGGGGCATGAAATGGTAGTAGGAGCGTAGAGAGAACTTCTTAATGGGAAGGGGGAGCTTTCCTCTTCAACTCATTTCTCAAAGTTTATTTCAAGTTTCGTTGTTTATTTTCAAGATGAAAAAAATGTTTATGTAGAATATGGGATTTGTGTGTAATAACAATTTTTCTAAAAAAGAGGCTAAAATAAAAGTTTATTTTATTAGAAGGGATTTGGTTTAAAATTTAAGTGCACAGCATTCTTTATGGGTCTATGTGATTGCATCTCCTAGTCCTTCTCTTCATCGCTACGTTTGTACTATCGTATCGTTTCATCATACTATTGGGAACAAATATAACATGAGTACTTTTGAATTTCGCTTAAAATAAGGTTAAAAATTAATAACATACATTAGAGAAATTTTATAACGTTATTAATTTAATGAATATTTTAAGAACCTTGATGATCAAGGGATTGATGATTTTATAAGTGGCATGCTATGAATGAGGAAGCAAGATTGTGCAACA
The DNA here is from genome assembly GCA_019973975.1 of Trichonephila clavata. Lineage (NCBI taxonomy): Eukaryota > Metazoa > Arthropoda > Arachnida > Araneae > Nephilidae > Trichonephila > Trichonephila clavata. The sequence continues at coordinate 65,402 of BMAO01023069.1, read as the reverse complement.
TCATAAAAATTCGTTCGCTTTCCTGTTGATCTGTTGGAAATTAGGAATAATGATTTTTACTTTTTGTCATTTCGCTTAAGTAGCAGTTAATGGAAGAATTATTCATAATAAAACGAAAATAATGAGTTAATTTCTTAATTTTTTTAATCATTAGTCTTAATAAAATGAAATATCTCTAATTTTTGACGAAAACAGTTAGTTGTTAACATTTAAGTAATATTGATTTAAAATGGATTTTTGATAAATGTTAATGTTTACTGAATTATAAACTATATTTAGTACATAAATAAAAGAAACGGTGCTTAAAAATAAGTAATATTGATGTGACCTTTTAAAAAAAACTCTTAGAAATTATATATATGTATGTATTACTTTTCTGCTAATAACTTTACATTTCTGTAATAATTTCAAATAATTTTTCAGCATAGATTTATGAATACACACTGGACTGCAAAAATTCAGAAACAAACACATTTTCCCAGGGTTTTCAGAAACTACTAAACCATTTTAAATGAAAAGTTGTAAACAAGATTGGTCAAGATGCTTTTCTATAAATCATCCAATCACAAATTCAATCTCTCTATTTTATTTTCTGAAAATTAAGAAAACGGCTATGACAAGTACTTCGAACATTACTCTGTGCGGTTTTGATTTTGAGTGTGTTTCTGAAGGATTACGATTATTCTTGAGACTTTTATAAGCAATGGCACAAGGGTAATATCTGGATGTTGGATTGCGATAAAGAACTGTATGGAAGATTAAAAGCCTGGTCATACAAAGTGGAGGTACCAGGATGGCTCAGTTTGTCCCGAAATGTGCCTTCCAGATTATAGAATCAGTTCTAGGGGACGGTAATTCTTTTCAGAAAACTAGTTATAGGGGGGGGGGGTTCCCAGTAACACCACAAACTAGAATCATCACTGTTTGGCTTTAAAAGCAAGCTGCAATAGAGGGAAGTATAGATAATCAATTCATAAACAAGCTCTTTATTGCTCTTGATACCTCACTTTCGAGATATGCTGTTTACCAAATGTTTAAAGGAACTGGGCGTTATGTTAGGAGACCAATGGTCTGCATCCCACTCACTCCACGTCACAGGAGAGTCCGACTAACATAGTGCTAACAGCTATATACTTGGGCACCGGAGCAGTGGGCCCCTTTATTATCTTTACTAAAAAGTCGGAATTCATTCTGAACACTGATACTCGAAGTGTTTAGGAATGGAAAGAACCAGGCACTTGGTACCATTCCTCCAACATCGTTATTGTAGTTGATGTTATAGTCAGAGACGAGGTGGTGTTGGACGGGCGTACAGCATTGTACATCTTTCAGTTAGGTCTTTTGACTGAGGTATATAGGGATGATCCCGTACTGTTCTTTGTGAGACTGTTCAAGGGAACAGTTGCCACTCATTTCACTTATTTGGAGGAGGATGCTTGTCTACACAAATTTTGGTAGTTAGACAACTGCCTCGAAACTAAGGATATTCAGAGAATAGAGTTGCCAGTTATATCTCCAGATCTGAATTTCATAGAATATGTCAGGGATGCTAATTGCAGCTCACGAGCCTCCTCCCAAAACAATTTCAGAACCAAGAAGTGTCTTGATGGAGAAGTAGGATTTGATGTCCCAACACATTATAAAAAGTCTTTTAAACAGCATAAGAGTTTATTTTGAGTGTGAATATTAATGTCGTACTATTCAGCTACAAGAGGGCTTTGAGTTTATTTTGAGAATTGCATTGTTGTGTCAGAGGTGACCACATACTCCATATTGAACCCTCCGTAAATATCTTATTACATCAGTTTTGAAATATGAGGATATCATGATGTTTTTATGACCATAAATCATGATTATGAGCCAGCATCGTTTAATTTTTTTCATCGTTTTTTAGTAATAATTTTAAGTATTTTGTTAACAAACTTCTCTTGAATAATTTCAGTAGTTTTTGAAAATTCTGGGAAAATGTGTGTTTGTTCCTTAATTTCTCTACACCAGTGCATTAAATATATTGTATACTAATGTGTAAAAATAGGCAATGGAGATGAATCTTTAGTATAAAATATCAGAGCAAAGTATAGGATTTGTACTGAAAAATTATTACAATGTTAACAATTTTCTTAATTCAGCCATTTATCATTTTTCAGTAATATATATATATATATATATTGTAAATGCTGTAAAAAATACCAAAAAAATCTCAAATTTGATTTATATTTCTTAAATACTAATTATTTACATTTGTAATCAAAAGTACCCAGTAAAAATTAAAGTAGACACATAAAAATATTTCAACAAAAAAAAAAAGACTTAAGAGCACTGCAAATTAAATTCTTTGAATAAGATCAAAGGTCAAACTAATTTGAAAAAATTAAAGCAGGTGTCAAAAATTACGCAATGTCATAAATGCCTCTTATGTATCTAATTTTTTAAAAGAAAACAGATAAAGAATTTTTAAAACGAAGCTGAAATAATTTTAACCTTGATGTTTTCAAGTTCTTGGGAGGGACCTAAACGGTGGATCTTAAAAAGAAGATATTTTACAATTTGAGGACGGTTTGAGTTATAATTTATACAAGAAATGCAGTTCTGATTCTTTAGGAAAAAGATATTTCTAGTTGTGTGGGTAAAACCTTCACATTTTATTTCACTTAAAATTTCTTCGAATTCATATTTCATTAACATTATCACGTAAAAGACCAGGTTTATTTAGTGAATATAACATTTATTAATTCTTAAAATGATGAATAATTATTTACAGTAAATAACATTCACGCGTATATATATATGTGTGTGTGTGCACTTTAAAAATGCTTGTCGAAAACAGTAATTAATAGAATACCATAAAAGTCCATTTATTCATTCTTAAACTTTACTGAATTTAAATAGTTTAATTGGAAAAATTAAAACAAATGCAATATTCTCAGTTATATTTAAGTTTTGCTTATAACTCTTTAAAAAAATTCTTATGTTGACAAGATTTAAGAAGATAACCTATTTATATATAATTATTCCCGGTTCAATATTTGTAAAAAATCGCCCAGTAGACCCGTGGGATCCATCTAAAATTAACTTAAATAACTACAATAACTTGGTTACAGAGTAGTGACCAAGTGGAAACTAGTAAAAGACTTCTTCTAATGATAATGAGATGGAACAATAAAATATCAAAGTCATCACAAATGGGATGTGTAGAAACTAAAGGTGTGAAGTACTGGCTTATAAGTCATCCTTGTCTCCTGATAGAGTTCTAAATTAAAAAGTCCATTACCAAAGTTTGATCTGTTACTCTAATGCATCAATTTAACACGTTCTTATCAATAGAAAGCAAAAGCTAGGCATTCGAACTTTAGATGTTTATCAAATTATTTGGGATAAATTTATGGAATACATAATTTGAAATTTTTTCATAATAAACGATATCTAGAGACAAACAATTTTTAGGGTTCTTAAATAGCAATATTGTGAATGAGTTATTAAAAATATAAACTCTTTCAAGAAGATTATTTCGCTCAAAAAGACATTTTTTAATTTACACTATTTGAATATGAGTATAAAAAGAATATATTTTTGTTATTAATATAATTTGGAAATATGGCATTACAGTATGACGTCAGTTATAATAAGGCTTTTATCTAAGTGTATTATTTATATTTTTGGAACGAGAGCACTACTCACATAAGAAGAATAAATGCATATTATACGTTATTTTAGTCTAATACACGAATGGTAAAATAGATTTGAATTTAATATCTGTTATATTCACTATTTTACATAAACATTTTTATGAACGTAACGATATCCTGTATTAAAAAGCGATTCATTCTAAACCATTATAATTATTACATTTATGAACATCCTTCGGCATTTTAGAAAGTACAGCAATTTTTGATATTATTAGAACGTGATACCCTTATACTTATTCTAATTTCTATAAAAAAATATAAGTGATGTATTATTCTCGTGTGTTACAAGTCCTCACACATTCACAATAATATACTTCCATCTTTAGGAGTCTACATTATAATTACAATTATCAATATGCATGAAGAATATCTCTACGATCAAAAACACCAAATTTTGTATCTTTTTCAACATTACCACAATCGTGAGATCCCTATTTTGTATGGGCGATTTTTGTCAATGTTATCAGTGATGCATTACACGCATAATACTCATTCAACCACAAGATCTGCGTGACTTCGAACTTCAGAAATCGCATTATAATTAATTTTAGGTTCACTCGTGACACAGAAGTAAAAAAGTGTCTTTGGGTGCAAGCCTTTAATACAAAGACCGAGAAATAACGCAACTACCAATTTGTTGGAGCAACGCACTATGGGATCCGTTTTCTCGGAATTGAATGTCACACACACACACAATTTTCCCTTTCCGATCCATCAAAACACCCCCATAAAATTAGAACCCCTTTATGTTTTCACGCCTACTCTACTCGCGTAGATGATGATACACCAATTATTTCACGAATATCATTACATTATCTACATGTCACTGTGGCAGGCATGATTGTGAATACTTATTACAAAAATTGGAAATGTGAAAGTGATAGAGGTTAAACATCCTACTCTGTTGCAATGCAAAATAAGTGGTTTGCTCTGAAGTTCAAAAGGATTTCAGATTAATAACCTCTCTTTCTTCTAAGTTATTTCGTCATAAATAGCATATTGAGCGTTAAAGAGAGAGAGAAACAATTCTTTTTTAAATGTTTGTGGTGAATGACATTTACACCATATATACATAAAGTTTTTCGAGATAAAAAAAATCTTTTTCTGTAGTTTCTTGCTTTTATTTTTTTTACTTAATGTATATGAAATTTTAGGTGTTCTTGAAAATGTGTTTGCTTTTTTTTAATTGTAACATTTTGCTACTACTTTCATTAATTTAATTGTCGTTCACATTAGTTTACTTGCTTGATAGTTTAATGTATGGTTACATGTGAAAACTTTAAGCCTAAGTGCTTCTCAAAATCGTAGTTTATATTCTACAATTTAACTTATACTTATTTTATATGAATTTTCTGCTGAAGGGAAAGGTTAGAATTCTATAAAGCAAAACCCTTTTTCACTATCCTAAGCACGTGATAGCTTTAGAAAGCATAATAGTTTTCCATCTTGTCAATTGTCTTTTCTTCACAATGTTATATTGGTCGGGGTTCGAGGATTTTATGCAAATCAGTCGCAAAGAACAAGTCAGTTTTTCAGGAGCGATGGGAATTTATTGTCGAAAAACCAATCCTTGAAATACAGGATTCAACAGCAAAATTCACAGAATAAATATCAGAAGGTCTTCACACCTTCCACAACGCTCAGACATAGCTATCAAAGTCTAAAATACACGTATGTAAAAGATTATTCACAAGCACCACTCGCCCTACTCAGCAGCCGAGCTAATCGCAAGTCGACTCTTCACGGTCAAGGCAAGACTACTAATTGCTAGTCAAAATAATACTAACTCAGTTTCGGTGACCGTTTCCGTATTTCCCGAAGGCCTCGCGGATCCTTCGAGAAAGATCCGCTTGCGTCACAGACCGTGAAATTAGTGGATTTCTCCATTAATTTCTAGAAGAATCCATAGGATCCGAACTAGCCAAAAATGGTCGCCAAAAAATGATGCGAACTTTGCTCTATCACCAAGATTTCACCAAGTTCCCATTGAATCACCATTATAACGTAAAGAACGGCGTTGCTTGCAAATATTATAGTTTTAACATAAAATAAATATAGCATAGAGTAATATAAATGCATTACACATTCAAATACAAATTATTTGCACTATTTTACACAAAATTCGTAACAGTATATTGGTTTTTGATTTTGGAATTTAAGCGTCCTCTGATTTATAGGAGATTTTACCATTCCATCATTTTTTTATTATGCATATCAGACACACACGTGCATTTTTATACATATAATGTTATTTTATTTTTGATGAACCTTTTTGTCTACCTCAGAAAAATTATGAAATCATTTTTCTGTTTTTTTGCTTCGGAATATATTTATTCATTCGATTCTTGCTTTAATCATGGAACTTTGTAAAATGTTAAAATTGAATATGTAACTAGTTTATGCATATTTTATAAAATATTTTGTTGTTCAATTTATTTAGATTTTCATTAAGTACTATAAGCAGAAGGGAATTGTTGGCTAATCTTTAAAATCTATAGTTTTTAACCCCGCTAAAACAATTTCTGATAGTATCCATTTCGTGTTTTTGATGTTTCTTTTTTTGATATGTTTTCTCTTATATATTAGTAGCAGTGCTGCTCAAACTTTTAATATTTGCGACCCAATATTCAAACATAATTTTCATCGCCCCCCCCTCTATACAAAAACAATGTATTGAATTCAATAATGCTGTACTTTGACGCTAAAACTACAATTCGATTATATTGACTATTCGACTAAAGTGCCTCCAGTGTATGTAAACGTTTCGCTCTGCCAAAGCGTGAATTATCCAGGAAGTATATAAACGTTTTTCTGAAGTACGATCTTTTCTGTGCACTGCTATCCATAAAATTATTACGAAGGCTTTGGAATGCAATAAAAGGACCTTGACAATGTTTGCGGAGGATTTATTCATTTATCCTTTCCCCTCCCTCTCCCTCTTCCCCTCCATCACATAGGCATACCTACGTGGAAACAGTGGCACTGGGGAGCGAATCATGTAACTTTTAATCGGTAGTTAAGGGATTAATTATAAACCCTACAAATTATCAAGATAAAAAAAAGGTTAGTTTTTGTATGTAATTTTATATATGGCAAGCCTATGGGGTCATGGTAATTATCAATCATGTGCTTAACTTAGTATTGTTAAATTAATTATCAAATAGATTTTGCAGTACTGATACTTTTATAAGTGTATTGTATCAGAGTAAATGTGTATTTTATTTTGTACTATATATGCAGAATGTATTTTGTGTTTGCTTACTTTCAATAAATTAATAATTTTTTTAAAAATAATCTTTTGTTTTTGACTTTTCAACATGCTCGTGCTCCCTTGTAGAGTTATCACGCCCCCTGGGGGGGGGGCGCTCCACAGTTTGAGAAACGCTGATTAGGAGGAAATATATACGTTATAAGCCTAGTTGCTGAGTGGTTAGGGCATCGCGCTTCCACACTACAGATCCAAGACTCAAACTCTGGGCCGGACGAGGTTGACTCCCCTTTCATCCCTTTAGTGGGTAGATAAATGAGTACCAAGCTTGCTTGTGGGAATACTGAGGGTTAATACTGAGAGTTTCATTTCTGAGGGTCAATACTACTTAATACTGAAGGTTTCACATCAGACTGACCACCTGACCGGAACATCTGCTCATGCACCTCAGGATCCAAGGTCTCGTATACTGAGTCGAGCACAGTAGGCTTTGGACCCAATGGGCTGTTGCACCACTGAATTAAGTTAAATACATTATAAATTTTATGTTGCAATCTTCATTTTCATTCCTTTCAGTTATAATATGTTATAATACAATAAATAACTTCAAATGTACTATAATTAGATTTTGAAAATTAAAAGTTTTAAAAATCTTAAGTTAAAAAAAGAGATTTAAAAATCAAATTTTTTTTAATACGAAATTGGACCACAATAGCTCAGTGTTTAAGGTTAACAACCTAGTGACTAGCGATGCTCAAAGCAAGACGTAAATTTGTGTCACACACTGAATAAAAAAACTTTTTTGAGAACAGAAAACCTTATGATCAGTCGTGGGCAGTTAAGATAGTAAGATAGTTTTTACTATCTGATCAAAAGCTGCAAATTAAGAGATTCACCGCAAAAATATTTTCCTCTATACTTTGAGATAGGATAATTCTAACAAAAACTGATTATAAAAAATAAATGTAATATTCTATTTGTTTTGATTTAATCTCGGAAAATATACATTTGAATTGTTCATCCTGCTTTCTCAGTTGTGTGGAATATCAAAATACTTTACTGAGAAAAACAAAATAAACGTTTTATATCTAGCGTGTTATACAGAAGACCTTCAACATTTTTGTTTTATTGTAAATTTCGTTTCATATTATTTAAAAGTTTAGTTTGTATTTAAAATTACTGGTACACCAAAATTATTCTCCATTTCAGTTAAAGCACTAATTGGCGAGACTCTTTTTACTAATTTGTAATTACAGATTTCTTCATTAATCACCATGAACTTCGTATTCTGCCTAATGAATAAAATTATAGGTTATTTTTACTTGTAATGTTAATTATATACAGTAATTAGAGAAATTGTTGCACCATAAGATAGGTCTTGCTAAACAGTTACATTTTCACGTTTGTTTTTGCGGTTCAAAAGGCGCTTGAGTAAGATACAGTTTCAGACAACTATTAAATGAAGACAACAGAAGTACATAGCTAAAATTTTAATCAAGATGCGATAGATAGGAAGAAAACAAAAGAAGAATCTGTCAAAATTAAGAGCAATTATCATAATTATGAATTCTAACCCATAGTGGAGTAAGTGATGGAATCAATAAATAGATGTCAACAAATACATTTTAAAATAACATTAGCTAAATATTGTAGAATAAGACATAAAAAGTTTGGAAACAGCTTATCTCTTTTGTTTCGCTGGTATTTAATCATAAATAACAGCGAATGCTATATATATAGTTTTGAGTATTATTTCATGTAATTAATTTAAATATTTTGCAAAAAGAATTCATATGCAGCATAATTCGTACTGTCAGTTCAAATCATTTGAAGAAATATTATCGAATCTAAAAATAATTTCTTCTAACAATTGAAATGAAAGAAAGTATGAATTTGGTTCTGTAATTCTTGTTAACAATTTTAATAAATATTAGGCATCATAATCATATTCAAGTTATTCGTAATTGATGACGTGATCGGGGTACACACATATACTGTAAGTCTTCATAGAATTAAGTACTTAGTTTTCATAGAATTAAGTACTTAGTTTTCATAGAATTCAAGACTTAGTTTTCATAGAATTAGGTACTTAGTTTTCATAAAATTAAATACTTAGTTTTCTAGAATTAGGTACTTAGTTTCATAGAATTAAATACTTAGTTTTCATAAAATTTTCACGTAGAAAAATTTTTCAAAATTTTTCCCTCTGAAAATTTTATTAAAACTATATATATACAGTAGAAATTCATTTGAAATTTATATGTCAGTTTTAGGAATATTTCTATATTTATTTTGAAAATTTCTGTGTCTATTCTTTTTTAACACAAAACAACTCTGTTTTATTTTTTTAAGTGAATCAATTCCTGCATTAAAGCATGTTTATCATTAATGCTGAATTTAAATAAAACTGAAAATTTCATTAAAACTATTTTAAAAGCTACTTTTATTTGATCATTTATATCAATGAATTTATGTAAAATATTACTTCATCTGTAAAATTACTAAATTCGCAAAATAATTCGGTTTTATGTTTTGAAGTATATTGAAACTCATTTCCTTAACATTTTCCAAATATATTCATCAACATCTGATAGACAAATTTAATAATGAAATACACAATAAGTAATCTGTTTAAAAGATGTATTAATTTGAAATCAAATGTTTTGAATGTCTTACAGTACTTCTTAAGGTCTTTCTAAGCTCCTTTTGTCGTCGTAATCAAATTATGCAGATTAAATTCAGGGAAAAATAATAAACTTTAAGGCTGTGTCAAGTCTTCTTTGATAATAACTTTGAATGTTAACTGTAATAAGTTTATGAAAACCATTATAAACATTTTTCTTAGTTAAAAATTAAAAATTACAATGGAGCTCAAAATTTAAAAAAATTGTGTAATATATTTCGAGAAATATTACACAATTATTTAATTTGGAGATATTTACATATATTTTTCCAGAGAAAGTAACAAATAATAAAAAATATTTATTATACCATTATAAAAGACGGAGAAAATAAGGAATAATCAGATGGGCCTAAGAGAGGGAAAAAAATCTAAGTGCGGGTTTTCCCCAAATAATTTTAGGCGGTGATCCGTGTTTTTTTTTCCCTTTCTTTTCTGTAGAAACTCGAGGTCAAGGATGTTGCTAAAACCCAAGTATAAATTACCTCCATGCTGATGAACTCTATTTTATAGAAATAATAATAGAGTAATAAAAGAAAAAAATTATGTTCCATCTTTTTAACTATGTTATAAAGGCCTGCGAAGAAAATAAATAATATAAAATAGAAAAAAAAGGTAAGAGCCCATTTTACTTTTGAAGAAAAAATAAAAATCGGGTGCGGGGAAAAGGACGCAATAGTATTATTTTATCCGTACTTGAGAATGTCAGGAAAAGGAAATATTTAATAATTTTTTCCTTGCGGGGGTGTAGTAAAGACAGGCAAGTAAATTTTGTGAATGACAATTTAAATTTGGAAGTCTTTACATATTCGTGATGGAGAGGTACTTCGTGCTTTTCTTTTGATGACAGACAGTTTTTGCTTCAATAGTCTCATAATTCATATGCAACAAAAACATTTTAGAATGAAAGTAAAATTATGCATTCATTATAATATAACAGGAAAGATTTGTTCGCATCGAAAGATGGAAAAATATAAAAGGACGTGATTTTGTTGATTATAACTTAACAGAAATCTCAGATATTTTATTTTAATATAATTTTATTACTATCTTTCCCATTGTTTTAAATTGTGTTTCATTTTCCAATATTGCTTGAGTAAGTGGTAAATCCAGTTGTGAACAATATTTGCTGTATGCTTATGAAACTATATTTTATCATAATACTTCATGATATAATAGTTATAATAATTTAGTTTTTTTTTATATTTTCAGTTTGTTTCAAACTCATGAAACTATAATTTTTAAAATGAAACAGTACATAATTACTTCGGATTGGATTTATTGGTGAAAAAGACGATAAATGATCCTTTTGATTTTTTATCGTATATTCCCGGATATTAATCAAAATGCGTGTATAGAGAGTGCAATTTAAAAAAAAATTTGTTTTTTTTAAAATTTACCCAAAATTCAAATTTTGTATATAAACCGAATCAGAAAATAATATCATTAAATTTTCAAACATTTTCACTGTAAAGATGAAAATTTTGTCAAATGAGTGGAATATGTTCCTATAAAAATGCTGTTAAAAATCGCCAGACACCACTGTGGCGATAGTTTTATTTCTGATAACCAATCAGAAGCTTGCACATTTTTTAAAATTAATTTGTGATCTTGTATTCTAATCTGTGCTAATCATACTTTCTGCGCCATTTTTTAAATATGAAAATGAGAGGTATGAGAAATTTGTATATGGGGCACGTGATCGTCGACATATGTTTCATGTCCTGGAGGAAAAACTCATTGCATGATGATAATGTGCATTCTGACATCCCTATATGTGACTGTGCATTTTACAAACTATTTAAAAACTCGGATTCAGATTCTGATTTCGAAGATTTATATGATTTTTTTTCTTTCAAAGTAAAAGTTCCATTCAAAGCACTTAAAAAGTAAAAAGATAAGGATCACTTGTGCGCGGGTAACAGAAAATGTTAAAAAAAAACCCTGTTTTGCGTAAATCAAGTTTCTTGCGAGATTAGTGGATCCGTATATAAGGTGACTCCTTATTTTAAATTTAAAAAGTTCGAAAAATTCTCGGCTTAAGCTCAGTACGGTAATTATTCTAAATAGTTAAAAGTATAGATATTTTATTTAATAATTCTATTAAAAATAAACCCTATAAATAAAATGTAACTTTTGTTACACGATCCCACACGTTACGAAAGTTATATTACACATTAATTCTTTTTTTTCTCTAAGATAACGAAATACAGTGAAAATCGTTCAACGCAAAACTGGGGTGGGGTGGAGAGGCTAAAATACTTTTTCGTGTTAAAACAATTTCGTGTAAAAGGATATTGCAAAAACATAAATAAATAAATTAATGAACAAATAAAAAACCATATACGGTGAAAATCGTTTGATACGGAACTGAGGGGAGCTGAAATATTTTTTCAAGTAAAAAAATATTGCAAAACAAAACCCCCTTATATTCAACAAAATTAAGTTTATTAGAGCACATTTTATTCCCATAGATATGTATATGTGCATTTATTTAAAAAAATAAATGAAACAAAAACATTCACAAGAACTTAAATAATCTTAACACAAAATTTTAAAAATTTTTGAAAAACAAAACATGTATTGAGTTTTTGGAAAATAATTTGATCTATTTCTTTGCGTTGCCTTTTTTTAGCATCAAACTGTCAAAAAGTGTTTCGATGTCGTCCATTTTGTTATTCATTTCACCATTGGAATATGTGTCTAAATAACCGCCCACACTTTTCAGAATACGGTGAAATGATGATGACGTATCAATGATGTTTTTTGAGCTTTTAATCAACTCCAAAATGTCTTTGTCTGCTATAATTGGAACTATATTCACACATTGTCATTATCTACTGCAACTAATTCTTCCGATGATACAGTAGGACAGTCCAATCCGGGTGGTGTTTACTGTATTTTATTCGTTCTCAGAAGAAAATTTGTTCGTGTTAAGCGATTTTTATTTCCTGTTAAGAGAAAACATGCATGCATATTCATAGTAGTTTGTTGGGACTACTGTATTATTTCGTGTTAACCAATATATTGTCTTAAGAATTTTCGAGTTAAACGTATTTCACTGTATTCTTAATATGTTCAATCTTTTGTGAAGTACTAGCTGCTCATCGCTTGATGTGATTCAATATCAAGAAATTATTTTCCAATCCTACTCATATTGCTTTGTAGCGATGTTAATAAATCCGAAAAACGAGCCGATTCGGATCACAAAGAAAAAAACTTAACAATTCCTAAATATTGTGTTTGAAAGGATTATAATAAAAACTTGGTTTATTAAAATACATAACTCAAAACATTATTGAAAAATAATATATAGCTTTAGTTATTTTTAGCTAACACTGTTGCATTTTATAGATATTTATCAAATTGTATATTTAAAAATAAAAATAGATTCTACCCTAAAGTTTTTTTTTTTTTGCTTATATTTTGATCCCTTTTACGTAGAAAAGCAGGTATTAATGGAAGACAAATTTCAATCCCAGATATTTTTGTTTCCTACATAGCTTTTAAATACATACACGCACATTTCTATATTCTCTAGATTTTCCATTCAATTATTGAATATTGTTGAGAAAGTTAAAAAAAAGTCTTGTTTATTTTAGATGTCAATAATTTATTTTACCATTTTACTATCAAAATTTATATCATTACTCAGAAAATTAAGAAATAACATTTTCTTTAATTTGTTTCATTCTGTATACTTTTTACTTCATATAGTTGTTTTAAATAAAGTGACATTTAACATAATTCTTAGATGATAGTTTGTATAAAAATTGTGAGATATAGGGAAAAAATGAGAAATTTTAAAATGAAAGAAACCATAAATTTGCTTTAACTATGTGATTTTTTCAAAGCGAATCGATAACACCATTGCATCTGAAAATTTAATGGACCGAAACAGTTTTGTGGCTTTATTCTGCATTTTTTTAAATTTCCACTCTAAAAAATTTCAATCACAAAACAAGCGTTGAATTGTGTGCAAAATTGATTTGAATGTACTAAGCGTTCTGTAAGGTCTTGAAAAAAAGATTATCTGAGGAGAGTAAAACTTTACGCCAGATTGCATATATATATGTTAAAAATGAATATAGATGATGTAAAATAACAAGTTTTTTCTTACCCATAAATTAAAATGAATTTGATTAAAACATTTTGAACATATTTTTCTACTAGTAGAAATATCCCCCCCTCCTCGATTCGATGTTTAATAAGTAATTTCATTTTTTTTGTCATAAATTATTATACTATTTGATATTTCGAACTGTTAACAACTTAGAGAGAATTTTCTATTCGTTTGATTCCTTGAATTTTCAAACCAATTATTATGTATCATTTTTGTAAGCTTTTCATATTCTTTGCTAACGTTTGTTAATGCCATCAGTAATGTGTAATAAACCTTAAATATATTTTAGTTGTAACAAACATCTAGAATTTTATGCTGAACAATTAAAATTGAAATTATACGTAATATAATTGATTTATCATTAAAAACATGTTAAAGGATTTGTATGTGCTTTTAGGAATATCTTCCGATATTTGTAAAAGAGAAAAACATTACTAATATAATCAGCTAGCTATATATGATCTCATTCAATTGTAAATTAAAATCTTGCAGATACGTTATTTAGACCCAACAGAGAAAAATCAAATTGCTTATCTAATTATTAGTGCATAAAAGCAAAAATTCTGAAAAATTTCTTAAATTTTTATTGATTTTATCTTGTTGACAGTTAATATTTGCATTTGTACATTCAAGAAAATGATAAAATTCCACGCATTGTTACATCCTAAAAGGTTTAATGACTATTTTATATATCTATCACTTATTCAATAAACTGAACTGTAGAATCATTACAACTTATTAAAATATTAGAAATAATTAATTTGTAAAAAAAAATTAAGTGAATGTAACGAAGGAAACATTAAAATATATTCTAAATTATTATGTTATAATAATAAAGAATAATTTTTTCTAACTCAAGTGTATAGTACTTACATGATGGTTAAAAATGAAAAAGTAGAGGTAGATTTAATGGAGACTTAGAACTTGTGAATTTTCGAAAAGAAAGTGATTGAAGATATTTTTTTTTTGGTAAATCACTATGTTGTATAAAATAATTTTATTCTAAAAATAGACACCTCATATACATCTGCTTACAGGTTTTGTTTCCAACTGAAAAGTCATTACCACCTTTTCGCTTATATTGAAGGCAAAAAATATTTAAATATTTTTTCAAATGCTGAATGAAGTCCAGAATATGAATAGTTGAAATTCATGTATAATAACTGTACATAAAACATGTGTCGCATAATCACCCTTCTATAACGTACTTATGATATTTAGCACATATAATAGATAGTAAACTATAACTTAAAATTATAAACTAAACTCAGTGGGGCAACAACTCATGAGGGCCAAGGCCTACTGTGCCCATCTCAGAAAACGTGACTTTGGGCGCATGGTGCATGAGCAGATCAGCCCGTTCAGGTGGTCAGTCTGACGTGAAACCCCCAGTGTTTATTTCCCACAAGCAAACTTAGTACTTCCTTTATCGAGTCCTTGAAGAGCTGAAAGGCTGTGTCGATCTTGCCCATCCCGGGATTTGAACCCGGACCTGTGGTGTGGAAGCGCGAAATACTACCACTCAGCCACTGGGCTATAAAATTTATGAGCCATCGTCTTTATTAGATAAATTAACACCTATTTTCCTACAATATACTATAATGGAACTAAAAAAAAGATGTTCTAATTTTACATTAGAAAACATTAGTGGGAATAAATAAAACTCAAATATATATTTATTAAAAGTGACAATTATAATACAGATTTAAAATTTCATTTCCAACAAATCGATTAAAAACCACACACACGCACGCACGACGCACACACGCACACACACACACACACACACACACACACACACACAAGCGCGCGCACGCACGCACACACACTCGCACGCACACACGCACGCACGCGTACACACACACACGTATATATATATATAAGAAACTTTAAATAATAATTAAAAAATAAGCTAATCTGTTATTAATGAGTTATTTAATTATATTTTTAAAATATTTCGACATTTCTGTTCAAGTTCAATATTTAAACTAAAACGCAAAAATCTGAAATCGTTTAATGCCATTGAAAGCACAGTATTAGCCCTGTCATACAGTTTCGCAATTTAATGAAGAACCTTGAGTTTTTAGAAAGAAGCTTGACTCAATCAATATATTTTAAAAGCAATTGTTTAGAAAAGATTCATTCAAATTCAACTGTATGCCATGCCACCATGCAATTAACATGGAATTCGATTATTTATAAGTTTTGAAACAAATAAGTGAATAGAAGCCTAAAAGGTATAATTGTAATTAGCTGCTTTCGACAAAGCTGGATGTTTGTAAATTGATTGCTTCGAGTAACAAAAGCTCAAACCTGTTGTTAGTCTTTAAAAGAATTCCGTTGATGAAGAATTACACAATGAAGTTAAAATATTCTTTTAAGTAGTCAAAAGCTTTTAAGCAAACACTTTTAAGAGAAAGAAAATAAGTATTTAGAAAACAGAGGGAATTTCAAGGTGCACGCTACCATGATTTATTTGACTTTTATATTTTATTTGAACCTTTTTATTCTGAACGTGCCAAAATATTTGCTTTTATTTTTAATAAAATTACCTTAAAAACAAATTTTATTTTTAGTCTATATGGAATGAATCTTTAACGGTATAATTCTTCAAAAAAGCCTTTGAAAAATGGAAAATTTCATTTACCTATTCATTTTAAACGAGTGCAATTTTGTTCATAGATATTTATATATTGATATCTTATAATAAAGTCAAATATATTTGGGATTTAAAAAGATAAATATTACATCTTCAGTGAAAAATCAATCTGGCAATATTCTATCCATGATGTAGTGTATTTTTTGCTTATTACTCTGTACGTCGTAGATGAAATACTATACTATCTGAATTAATTGGGACAAACGAGAAAAAAATGATTTTTTCTAAAACCTTAGCTTTTAATCATTGCATATTTTAAGTAGAGTGAAAAATTTCAATATTAGAAGTAAGTCCTCTTTTAGCAGAAATGACCTCTTAAATACGTTTTGGTATTAACCCCACCAGCGTAGCACGCATGTTCTCGACTTTATCATCCGAGGAACTATATTTGTTTATCATCTGTTCTGTTGTCGTGCTATTCATCTTAGCTAAAGTATTCTAGAGAATACGCCTTAAGCTCTCAATAGGATTTAGGTCTGGTGAATAAACAGGCTTGTATTTTAATGTCCCGCATAAAAATCTGGACTGATATCGAATTGTGACAGAGTCAGGTACTGTTGAAATGTTCTATCAAATGTTATCATGAAACGAACAAACCTATCACATAATGTTTTTTTGTATTTGGCAGAATTCATCATGTTTTTAAGAGAAACTAAATTTCCAGAGTGCCCTTTGTTGTGAAAAAACATCAAAACATCTTTTCAGAAGTGTGTTTTACAGTCTGTTGGATATGATCCGGTAACAGAGTTTCATCTTCACTTTGACTTACTGCACTTGATTTGTATATTTGTGCAAATAAATGTGTTTAATCACTGAAAATGACCTTCTTCCAGTCGTTAACAGCCCAAGATCGGTAGTTTTCGGTCCATACTAAAAGTTTTCCCATCATTTTCTGAATTAGACTGAGTTAGTTAGAAATTGTTTTATCTCTTCGAGCTTGTTGCTTTATGACCAACTTCTAGAGGCTTCCGCGTGCAATTGAGGTATTCACTTCAACACTATACTCTAACAAATCCTTTCAAAGGTTTATGCTTATCTTCCTTGGTTTTATTTTGCAATTTTTTTTGTAGAATTTCATCGGTTTTTGGAGTAGTTATTCACTTACACCCACATTTTCCTTTTTTTTTAGAGAGGATTTTCTGGAATCTTGAAATGTTCTTAAAATTCTTTAAACACTTGATTTGCACACGCCAACTGCCGTAGCTATATCTCTCACAGTCATAGAAGTTTGTTCGTAAAGAGCGATTATTTTAGAACGCTTCCTCAGAGTAATACTCATCTTTGAGAAAGCAAAAGTAATACGTGTTACACGGAACTCAAAATTCTAACCACCAGCTGCCGTACTGAAATGCCCAAAACTGAGCTATTGATACACCAAAAGCAGATAAACGAGTACATTATAGTCAAAGTCAAGACGTCACACTACCTCTTGGCAGATATAACCGATTTGTGGTAGTTCGGGGTATCACTGGTAATCACATTCCTACCCGGACAAGTAAAATATGTTTGTCCCAATTAATTCGAACAGTATAGTAAGCATCTAAGTGATGAAATGTATTCCTTTTTTCTTGGAAGCTTTTGGTGCGTTTTTCTTTCTTTTTTTGTATATTTCCCTTCTGAAAAGTTATTAATATATTTCTGCTGTTAATTTTTTCCATTTCGATGTAACCATATAAGATGCGTTATAATTTCCAGTATTTCTTAATGTAATCTAAAAGGAAATCTATAATCTTAAAATTCGCTATAACAATATCACTTTCCTTTAAATTATCGTTAAAACCAATTTTTTAATATTTAGCTTATCATTACCTTGGACAATCCATTGAATATTACAGTACGAACATAATAATGCAAATTTTTTAATGTATTATTCACAAAATCATCGGAATGGAAAGAATATTTATTTGAATATATTAACATATATGCATATATTTTTTATTAGTAACTGCACAATTTTAAAAATATGGAAATCGATGTAAAATTATTTTACCTGAATTGTATCCTTAACAATCTTTGCTAATATTAAAAAAATAGAGAAAAAAAACTTATTTGTTTTGTTTTTATAGAAAAATGTTACGAAATACGACTCTGATGCTCTGGTGTGCAAAAATCATTGTCATGAGGTTTTTTTAAAGTAACTTAACACTCAGCAGTATTAAAAAGTAACAGAAATAATACATTGACATCCTTTAAACAAAAGCACATGGGAAAAGTAAATGAAACATAAAAAATGCAATCAATAGAATAATAAATAATTTTATTAGAAAATGAGCTTGGAGTTTATTTATATAGAAGATCGAAAGACCCATTTACAACCAAACGACAAGGAAACACCAGCTTTTAGTACTAAATACGATCACCACTGATTATTATGCAGGATTGGCATCATCTGCTTATGCTCTGAATATGGCTGTCAAGAAGCTGTTGTAGAATTGCTATCCGTTCATATGTTGTAGAGCCAATCACAGCTGCGCAATCATTGATGGTGTTTAGGGAGAAACTACCAAGCCATTCTCTGGAGTGTCCACACGTTTTCGATTGGATTTATATTCATGGATCTCAATATTCATTCGAAGCGTCTAATATCCTGATTCTCTAATAGTTGTATGACAGCCGCGGTATGATAAGGTGTAGCATTGTCGTCCATGAAGTGGAACTCAGAAAGCATAGCACCTCAAAAAGACATATTTGACGAAGGATAATTTCGGTACAATAATCAGATAACATTGACTGAACCACTTTGGAAGATGTGTATGTCAAGACGAATACAAAGGATGGTATCAGCCAAAACAACAACGTCTCTATCTGAAACTCACCGTAATAAATCTGATCTCATCCGTTAAGAGACTCGACAACACTGCTAATTTTTCCAGTTGTTCTGCTCTCTACATTACTTAAAACCACATCTCCAATAAGCAGATGTTAATTGCGTACATTGCACTGGTTGTTGGACAGATAGAACATTAATGTGCAGTTTCCTGACAAAGATAAAACACGATATCGAGTGTCCAGTACTCTGCTGCCTTTGTCTACCGATTTTTCTCGCTCTCTGCCATTGACTTCATTTAGTAGAACTGTATCTGGTAATTAACTACCGTTGTTGAACCATCATAGTCACTACTAAACCATTGGGAAGCTGTTCCTGTCTTTTTAACTTTCGTCCAAGCTTGTGAAATGATGCCGTGAGCGTTTCAGAATTCTACAGACACACAGGCTACACTTTGACCTTCATTCTAATTCCTAATGATTCAACCTCAGTGAAGTCATCCAGATGTCGTGTACTATGTTGTTTGTTGAACCAATCCCTCCGTCGCAATAATTCCACAACAAAAAACTGATGTATATATCATGTAATACCATTCACAAAAAGACAGACCGAACATCACCAGCCAGTTTTATACCCTTCGTGGACACAGCCCAGTATGTCATGATGTATTCATGCAAATTTTCTACTCCACTTGACCGTAAGCGATCTTCTGAGTGTTTTTTTTCTCTCTATTGTGACTACTTGTTCTACTGTTATGCTAATTTTTCCTTTAGGCTATGTTATGCTAATTTTTGCACACTAGTGTTGAAGACTAGATATCTTTCTTCATATAGTATTTTGTTCATCGGATCTTATTTATAGATACTATAGATTTACGCTATTACAAAAATTATGCAATATAAACATTTTAACTAACAATAAGTCATCAGAGTTTAGAAGTCTATGATAATCCATACAACTAACAAAATCACAGTATCATTGTTATAATATTAATTTATAGGAGTGTGAGATAGCTAAAACACAGCACAGGTTTAATTTTTCAAAATCGTAACTATTAGAAACATACGATTTGTTTGCATCCTTTTTTTAAGCGCTCTCATTTATTTTCGCTAATTTTACATTAATGGCTGAAAAGACGAAATTTGTGTGTCACATTAAATATATTCTAGATGTATTGCCAATTAATGGATTACAAATCATTTATTTTTTATTTTATGGCTAACATCACATCACATTTTTGGTGTACAAAGCATTTACGGTTCATTAATTCTAGGAAAAAACATTCTCGGTATTTTCTCTCTAGGAATTTTAAGCTCTGAGTTGGTGAGTCCTTGGAGCCATCCGTTTTGAGAAATAGTAGTTGGGAATGTGATCAGTATTCACATTATTTTTTCTATGACATTTTCTAAGAGCCATAAATATTGAAAGCGAGCAATATTTCAAGAACATAGATAAATCTTTCTTTTTTCACCTTTTATTTTCACGGCCAATCCGAAAGGCTTGTCGTAAAACAAACCTGATATGATAAATATAGTACGTATATTTTTTATGAACTTAAAAGTTCTTTAAGTTTGTTATATGTAAGTGTTTGTAAATACAAAATAATAAAAACTGAACTAACATATAAAAACACATCCCGATATTTTTTAAATACTATACATTAAAAAAGATTACTTCTGAATAAATTCAGTAATTTTTTGATTTGGCAGAAACTTAAGTTTCAAATCAGTACACAATACAAATTATTGCTCATTAGTTGTAATGTTATCAAATTTAAAGCATTTTTTTTAAAAAAAAAAACACTTTAAATTTATATGTCTAAAATAAATTTTATTATGAATAAATCTTTAGAAAATATGAATACAAATGACTTCAGTTTTTAAATAATTTCTTACACAGCACTTCTCAGAGTGTGCGGAGCGCCCCTGTAGGGGCATATCTAAAACTCAGGAATAAAAGATTGTTTAAAAAATTATCAATTTGCCGAAAGGAAGCAAAACAAAGTATATTCTGAGCTATAAAAAATAATATATAATACTCTCTTATCCTATTACGTAAAATATTTATTATTTGAAAACAAAATATACAAAATTTAATCCTTATATTGATAATTTGTATGGTTTATAATTAAGGTCATATTGTAGCTTTAGCGTTAAATTACATTACTATTGCTTTCAAAATATTACCATTATATGGGCGGGGGAAGCGATGAAAATTATGATTGAAAATTGGGTCGCCAAAATTGAAAGTTTGAGAAGCACTGTCTTACAAGCATTAGTTACTAATATTACTTAAATCACCAGAACTTCTTTTAAATATCATTACACTGACAATAGTGAAGCAGGCTTTTAATGAACTTTTTAAAGGTACTGAGGATACTCATAGGAAACGTTTCCTTGATTTTAATTTCAATAATATGTATTTGAGAGTCATCGTATTTAAATATCTACATTTAGGCAAAACATTTACATTTAGAAATTATAAAAATTCAATATTCTTGGATTCTTTTTATATTTCTTGATTTAAAAACGACAATAACACAAAAACTAATTTAAAACTAGTTTGCCTTTAATGCAGTTCTTACTATTCAATACGATTCTTAATCTAAAAATATTTGAGAGCCACCAATTAATGAAAAAGTTTGGGTTTTATAATACCCTAAGGTTAATCTGTCTTGATAAAGAGGAACCAGTTAATGAATAAGAGGGAAAGGGGATTTCAAACTCACAGAATCTATTTTTAACAAGAAAGGATCTATATAGGTCTAAAGCCCCTCGTGTCGAAATATTTGGGGAACTTCCTTCAATCACAGAGATGAATTCTTTCGTAAATCTCTTCCGACTTCCCTGCTCTGATATTTTGTATAGAATTATTCTAGGTCGCTCATCATTTCTTTTGATTTAGATAATCTCCTACTTGATCTTATCACATTCTTGACAGTTCTTTCTGGATTTGTCTTGGGAAACATTTTAAAGGGTGTCGTGATTAATACATTCTTTGACGATGAAATCTGTTAATACTAGAGGATTTCACTTCCGTTTCGTGAGAAAGGTCATGAAAAGTCAGAGAAAAAAATTAAAAAGCGGCAATTTAATCTTATAAATAACTTTTAATGGATTACAAATACTTAGTAAAGTATAAATGGCTTTTAACTTTTAGTTTTGGTTTAAGTGTAATTTAAAAATTGATTACCTAATTCCTTTCCATTGGAAATAAGCATAAGTATGAGCAGTTAAAATAAAGAATATTTTATGTTTCTTCTTTATTAATAACTTTAGTTTCTAAGGATTTTCTGTTGTAATATGAAAGAAGAAATTTTTTATTTGCTATAATTATTTTTTCAGACTTTATATTTAACATGTGTTCAAAATAGTGCCAAAGTAAATATTTTTAATAAGAAACACACCCCGAATTCATAAATTGTTTGGAAAAAACATTGAAACATTTAATATTATTTTTACTGAAATTTTGAGCAAAACCTATTTATTCTCTGTTAGTCGACAGAAAAGAAATAATTTGTATAGATGCAATTTTGTTATTTTTATTTATAAGATTTTCTTTTAAAAACTACTAAAACTTAAGCCCCGACACTCATGCTAAAAACGTACGTTCAAACATACAAATAGCAGGTAAAATATATCCTGATTGTTAGAAATAAAATGTAAATCAACGATTATATTCTGAATAATTCCATACATTAAGGAAAAATTAAAAGCATATACACACATTAATTTTATTCAAGTGATAAATTTAAATTATTTTGTTATTATATAATAAAACATGGTCACAGACTCTTAGTGGTTATTGTCATGGATTCATGACCTGCGTGTCATGAGTTCAATTCTTGGTGCCATTAAAGGCCCGCCATGAAAAGGGTCTGATGCATGTTAAATCTCTCTTTCGTGACTCAGAATCTTCAAGTTGGTGTGGTATGGAAGTTAGGAAAGGAGAGGTAGTGCCAGCTTAGATTTCTTCCTCGTCACTTGACCATGGTTCAAGATCACTAGGCCCATTGCCAATAATCCTCGCATTGCTTTATAAAATCATTTGCCTCACTCATTCTATTAAAACATTACAGCAGCAAGGAATCATTGACAATATACTTGAATGAGTACTTAATCTTAATTCACTACTCTTATCCCCGCGAAGATTGAGAAGTTTAATTGAAATGATCATCAATACAATCAAAGAAACTGAGCATCGAGAGAATTCATATCCTTAATTATTAATCAACTCTATAACCACTATTTCTGCACTTGCAAAAACAGGTGGGGGGATGGGATTAAAGAAGTAACAAGAGAAAGGATTATTGGGGCAAAAGAGAATTTGAGTTTTTATGTTTAATATTCTTTCTCATAATTTGTGTCTTATTGTGTTAGATAAGTGTATAACATATGCAGGAAAAACTACAATGATTTAGATAAAGGTAGCCCCCTCCCCTCCATGAAAAAGAGCGAAAAGATTAGGAAATACAATAACAAAATCACTGATTTCTTGAAATGCATTTGTAGGGAAAAAAAGTGTCAACAGCAAAAAAGGAGACGAAAAACCTTGACAATGTGACAGAAGGTCGCAGAAGGTCGTGGAGATGTTACTGCTAGAACTTTACATGAGAATACAACGCGACAGTATGTTACGTGATGCTCCTGAACGTGACAGACATGAAAACAAACAAAAAAATGTGAACTTGAATTTTTGCAATAGCGGACAGAATTTTAAACAGTGACATCGCTCGTCTTGTCCCAGAAAAGGAAAATGGACGACGATTTGCAGTCTTTATCGACCTCGGGATCACGACCACGTGCTTCGAAGGTATTTTATGTCACCGAATGAATGTAATGACTCAAGCAAGATTTAAATGTAGAAAAATAGCTCGTGGGTTTTTCCCGTTGTGAACCCGTGAGTCACAATACATTGCTTACCGTCAACAAGAAAAGAAATCTCTATCAGTCGCCTACAGACCTGCCTACCTGAGAAAGTATCAAGGAGCGCAAATGTTTGGGAAACTGACACGCCTTGAAGTATTTTTCATGTTTCCATGAAGTATGGTGTGAAATGTTCCAAGCTGTTATGAAACATGACAAATTTCAACAGCACATAAATTGAGAATAAAACAAATATCTGAACAGTTTGTGAAAACAGAATGGATTCTTTGGAATGACTATTTTGTTTTGAGGAAAATATAATTAGTTTTTTACTTTAGCCAAGAAAAACAGGCCTATGAAAACTGAAAATTTTGGTTGACATATAATTAAATTATCTGAAAACGCTTCATTGTGGATAATCAATATCAATCAACATAAGGATTCTAACCTATGCGTTTGTTTGTATGTGTGGCGATTGTAAAAATATTTGTTTCATGCATAAACTAGTTAAGGTATCCGACTACCCTAAAATTATGAATTTTTCCAAAAATTGACATTTTTTTATGATTTATTTTATAGACCATCTTATTAGCTTTATAAAAATACCAAGTTTATTATTTTCTGTTCGCTAGAACAAAAACTACAAGTGTTTTAGTAAAAGCAGATGCCATTACTTTAAGCAAGATGCCATATTTTAAAATGCGTTTTACTCGAAATAAGTGCTTTTGAAAATCCTCAAACGGGGACAGCGATTGCTAAAACAGTTTTGAAAATAATTAACGGAAATGTTCTTTATATTAATATAATCACTGTTTTTGTAAGCAATTTCATATAATAACTAAGTGCTCTAGTTTTTGTAAAAACTAAAATATCTCTTATCCTAAAGGTCATTTCAAAAATGAATAACATATCAACACATCAGAATTGAAAAATCGAAAATTTGCTCATAAACTTTTAGAATAGGCCCCGTTTATGTTAGTTTTTGTAAATTTTTACCCATTTTTTCCCATTGTAGTAATAATAATTTCTTTTTATCTTCTTAATTTTAGTATATTTTTCTTAAAATGTACTAAACAAATCTAAAAACCACAAAAAAAAATCTCCATATCCAATTTTTTTAAAAGAAAATTGTCGCAAGTAGTCGGATACCTTAAATTTATCAAATGATAAACATTAATCAGTCTCTATTAAAATGAAATTAACATCAATATCATCAATAAGTATGAAGAATTGTATTATACAGTTCTATAGATCATAAAGTTATCAAACGGCACAAACTTTTAAATGCCAAAATTCGTTTCTAATTGGTTTTTATTTTTTAATTATTCAGATTAACAGCATTAAAATGATAACAAAGATTCTCAATATTTTTGAGTCAACATATATTAACAACAATTAATTTTACTTACTCTATCTCTAGAAAAGCATTTTATAGGAATTATTGTACTTCTTCTAAAAGTTAGAGGAATACTAAGAGAGAGGGAAGAGAAGAATATAGAAATATTAAATTTTATCCACCGTATTTATTTGAACACATTTTTGTGAGCATTTCTTTTCAAAAAATATGTATGAATTTTATTTTATTATTTCTACTTTTCGTGCTTTTACCAATATTTTTTTCTTACTTCCAGAGAAAATTTTTCTTAGTTTGAAATATTTCAAAATATTCAGTTTTAAAACTTGCAGTCAGTTGTACATCTTCATTACACTTCTTAGGATTTAGCTACGTTGATGAGGTGGTTTTCCTTGAGTTGAAAAAAATACATACATATTTTTGAAATCTTCTTCGTTTTATTTCATAACATATTGTTCTGAATTTAAATCCATGCTCCTTGATGGTTTTCAGCGTAACAGAAATGAATTTTGATTGTTTTAATTTCCCTTCAATGATATTTAAGCTTTTAAATATTTTGGACATTTTGTTGTTAAATGTTTTGTATTTCTCTTAAATTTCAAAGATGTATTTTCCTGTTTAAAATTATACTGAATAGTTAAATGTTTGGTTTGAAGTAAAACACGTGTTACAGTTTTAAGGAAAAAAAATTGTCTACCTTGTAACAATCTGAAGTTTCTAAGAAAAACTGTATGTTTTACAATTACATACTCTCCACGTTTTTGAATCTTTCAAAATATATTAAAAGCATTAATGTGTTTTTTTAAAAACATATTTATCTTTTTTTTCTTCCTAACTTTAAAAAATAAAACAAATAAAGTCAAAACTGGAAAGAATATTGAAAAAAAATATCTTAAGAGAATTAAAATATCTTAAGAGAATTCTAATAATTAAAGAGAAATTGAAAAAAGAAATTTAAATTAAAAAGATATAAAAAATTAAACTGTTTCCTATTTTTTTAAAGGCAACGAATAAAATGTATTCAAACAATAAGAAATATAGCGATTTGCAATTAATGTTGAGCCTTAATAATAATGAAGGAATAATTAATAATTAGAGTTTATTTTATGATTTTTTGAACATACTTTCCTGATGATTATAAATTCTCTAGTCATAGAAGGTTGTATAATGCATCATTTTTAAGTGACTACTTTTTTATATAAGTCTAAATATTTATGAAATATAAATGTATATGCAGTTTTAATCAAATCTCATTTATTACATATAAAATTTTTTTCTCTCGAGAAATACTTCTAAAATTTTCTTAAATTATTAGATAATGTTCAGACTTTTGTGACAGATGGAAGCTCAAAAATCAGTACATGGTTCATATAATAAAAATGTTTATAAGTTGACATTAAAGTAATATAAATTAAATTATTTGTACGTTAAATATTAAAAAAGTACAATCATCCTTTTTCTGTCGCTGTGTGTGTGTAAGTACCAAACACATATTCTAAAAGCTGAACTTTCTCATACATTGTGTGAATATACAATCTAAATCTAATGCAGTGAAAAATTTTACGTTTCATTAATTTTGCTTAAAAAATTTCAAAGAAGTATAAAATCCCTGCTGGCCGCAGTAAGAGCCTTGAAGATTCTTAAGCAGGTGTTTTAAAGTTCCAAAATACGTGATCTGATAGTTAAAAGATCAAATAAGTCGGCAAGGTGACATAGTTCACGAAATACCTGTTTTACTTAGTTGCAATTAAAGTAACGGTTAAATAAATTTTCATACTTCAAATTTTTAACGGATTCTTCTCCTTCAAATAGTTGCACGAATTGGTTTGTTAGTACAAAATTATCAATGTCTAAGGCAAACAACAAAATGCGAAAAGATAAAGATGACTTTTTAAGTATATATGATCATTTTCAAATAAAAACTTTTCAGGAATGAAAATATGATAAATTCATAAAGGTATGTATACTATATTTCACTTTCAAATAGCAAAGAACGTGGCATGACACGTGATTTTCAGTGTGAACCTTCTTTTATACTCGAAGAAGTTAATGTGCATTAATTATATTATATTTTAATACTTTGAAGCGCAACTTAACTTTAAGTGACAAAGTTAAGCCTTATTCATAGAAATTTAATATTTTATTTTGTTAAAATCTAAAGATTTTTGAGAAGTTATATGTAAAGAAATATACTAAAAAGAGAAATTATTTTAGAAAACTTAAAAATGCTGTAACTGAAACTAATTGTAAGAGTTGCATAACAAAAGTAACATAAGCTTAGTGATAATTTTTTACATAATGAATTTTTAATAATATTTACTTTTTATAGCATTATGTAGTCTTATTTTTAATCACATTTATTTTACAATTAGCATAACTTAACTCTCCATTAGTATTGGATAAAAGTTTTTCTAAAAAAATTAATTATAACCAGCTATATATTTTTTTGAAAATAAATTGATTTTAATATCAATTATTTAAAGGATGACTTGTAAAAGAAAATAGAGAAGCATGTAAAAAAGGAATTCATACACAAAGAAACTTGTCCTTTCCCATTAACATGCAATGCTTCTTATTTACAAGACTTACTCAAGTTTTCCATTCAGAAACTTTTTCTTTTATTAAAACAACAATAATGTTAATTGGATTATTATGTAATAACACAATGTTAATTACATTACAATTACATTATGTCAACAACGTATCTCTTCATTTTCACAAAAATAATTCAATTTAATTAAATAATAAGTAATATAAGTTTTTATTTTCAGGTCAATTCCTACTTTAAATGCATGAAAAGAAAATATTTTATTCACGGTTGAAAATTTGAGCTAGATATATAAATATATATACATAGGGAGAGAGTGAACTAATAGTAAGAACTGAAAAATGAGCATGATTTGTCTACATTGTTGTAACAATGCACACCCGGTTTGGCTAGTTTGGCTGAAAAATCGGTTTTCGACGCCAACTTTTGTCATTGTTTTAAGAGTTACATTGTTACAACAATGGAGACGAATCTAAGTTGGCGTCGAAAACCTGTAACTAGTAATCAATTAACCGGCAATTAATGAATTAATATTTGAAAAACTGAATTAACATCAAATGCCATCCCCTACAAGCTTTAAGAAAATTTTTTGAACTTGATTGGATGAATAGAAAGTATTTTATTAACGATTGAAAATTTGAACAAGATATATATATATATATATATATATATATATATATATATATATATATATATATATATATATATATATAGGGAGAAAGTGAGCTAATAGAGTAGGAATTGAAAAAGGAGTAGGTTTTCAATTAATATGTATCTGAAAAATTAAAAAATTTCTTATAATCCCCTACACATACAACCATTTAATGTAAGGAAATTCTTCCATTCAAAGTTCATAAAAATAAATAAACAAGATTATTATCGGGGTTTTATAGTAAATAGATGGATACATATGATAAACATTTGAATTTCACGTACTGAAATTTTTTATTTCGATTTTAAAGAAAAAACTAAGATATTTTAAAACTTATAACTTAAGGTGCCTAATTTGCGAAGCTCATTAATTATTCTATTGTCTTAAACTGTTCTGAGACAAATGACTTGCCTTACATCCACTCGACGCAATAGCTGTGAATAGGATGACTAATTGATCTTTCCAATGTGCGTGAACTGTCGAGGACACACGGTGGTTTGTTCACAAAAGGCGAAATAAAGTAGGCCAATTTTTATCTTCATATGGTATTAGCAAGGGAGCAAAACTCTTTCCCACCTAGAGTTAGGGTTTGGTCAGAGCAGACAGGTGCCACTAGGTAGGTGGCAGTCAGCAACAAACTGCTTAGACCTTGATCCAATTTGAAAAGGAAGAGGATCTTGCTTTTCGATGAAAAACGATGAGAGGAATCAATGGCTAGAATTCCCTTTGGGTTTTCTCATCAGTACACTAATCCTTGTGGTGGATGATGAAATCTTAATTGAGATTTTATTATAAATGTCTGCGTGGAACATTCTCGAAGCATTTAGACTACTTTTCCTCTCTGTTAAAATTTCCCCCCCTTCTTTTAATGTAATTTACAATTCTTCCTCCCTCTCCCATTCTTCTAGAATTTATTAAATGTTTTAGCTGAGGATTGCCATCAATTACTAACAATGTTTTCTTCAATTTATCACTTTAATGCCGAGGATAAAATTAAATATTTATAATAAGATGAGAGATTTTGCTCTTTGAACTTAACTAAAATGATTAGTATAAAACTTAATTAGCAGAAATATATATATAGGTAAATAAACTGAAAATTTTATTTAATGAAACCTTGAAATATTAAATTATATGAAGGCAACGGGAAAATACTAAAGAGAAAAATACACATGTAATATTATAAAAAATATTTATTATAAAATACATTAATACTAATTTTAATTTAGAATTTTTAGTTATACATAATTTTGAATTATGCTAATTAAGCTAATGTATTTATGATAAAACATTTGCATGGAAATAAGTTCGCTAAGATTTTTTTTCTTTTATGTTTATTTTCTGTTTGTCAAATAATTTTTTAACGATTAATATAAATTTATTTAAAAAAATATTTTCCTACACGATAATAATTCTGCAACTTTTTGCTTTAATAAAAAAATTTAAGTAAACTTACTACTTCGAAAAATTAATATGATTTTTGCTTTTCAATTTCGGTAAAAAAAGTATGCATTATATTTAAATTACTCTAGTCTTTTTCTATTTGTAAGTCCCACCATTTATTGAATTAAACATGGATATTTTAAAACTTTTCATTACGTTTAAAAGAAAGTTTTATGAATCTTTAGCTAATTGAAATAATTCTGTATTAGATATTGAAAAGTGAAGCTTATGAAGCTCTTTATTTCGAATATTCAGTGTTGGAAATTACTCTTTAAAATCTTTTTTGCATAATTTCTTATCTTATTTTAATGCATTTTAAAAATTAAAAAAATTTAAAAATTTAAATGTTTTTTTAAACTGAAATTGTTTTAAGCGTGCACAGAACATTGAAAATAAATTTTCCTTAATATCTTCCCTTGGAACCATTTATTAAAAACGAGTCTTAAAAAATTGATAGAAGACACTGAAGAGGTTGGCCATTCTTTATGTAGATTAATGTCTATTATATGCTTATTAGTTTTCGTTTCTACTACCAATAATAATATGAAGAAGAGTTGTAGGTAAATAGGCTTATCAAAGCATAACGGAAGGTCATTGAAAAAGAAAGCAAAATTGAGTTTTACAAACGCGTAAGAAATCTCAAGTTTGCCTTCACAACAATTTTCAAAATTACTTCCTTTTGAAAGGTGTGTTCATTTATCGATACAACACGAAGATGTTCTTCAGTTCACCGATTTAATTAATCATGCTTTGAAAGTTTTTAAATCAGAAAAATATTCAATATTGCTAAAGCGGCAAGAAGTTTTACAAGATTTACAGTTAGCAGATTTATGACCGGAATAAATTAACAATTGCGTGTTATTGTGAAAGCATCACAACAAAAACATTGTATGGACGATAAAAACAACTCAGGGTTTTAAATTTGTCGGAAAAACAATGCTTTTACAAATCAAAAAAGGAAAAAAAATGAGAATTCATGAAAATTCTAGAAAACCGTTATCACGTATGATGCAAAGGCTGTAAGCATTTTTGAATAAGAAACAGAACACATGACCTTCTTTTTGCGTAGTAAACCTTCTCTAAAAGAAACGTAGTTTTCTTAAGAGATCAACTTTTATACTTAAAAATTGGTATTCAAGTAAAGAAATAAATTATAGTCAGTAACATATTATTGCGGAAATATTTCAAATGATATAACTACTAAGCAAACCATAAGAAAATAAAATTTTTGAAATATTGAATTCCTGTTTTTTTTTTATTTTGAGAAATGGTAAAGAGAAAGATACATTAAGACTTTCTTGCGCATGATAAAAATTTTGTTATAAACTGCAGATATTTTACGTAATGTAGAGTTTTTTTTTTTAAAAAAAAAGATACTTGCTTTTTTTATTAAAAAAAGACTAGGATTTTCTATTCTTTATCTGTGATCGAACAAAATTCAAACATATAATTTATGTGTTTTACGTCCATCATTTTAACACGTTTTTATAAACGTATTTTTTAAGAATAAGTTTTTATTTGAGTGTTTGCTAAAAGAAAAAAAAATATTGTATATTAAAATGTACACAACACTCGAAAATAATACAATGTTTTACAGAATACGTGAAACATTTCAAAAGAGTCTAAAAGTTTTCAAAAGTCTGTCATATTTAATTTTTTTTGAGAATTTTTTAAAAAAATATTATGAAATTTGTGAATGTTATATTATTTTGTGTTATTCTGAATGAGGAAGCAATCTCTTACGTCAATAAAATTGTACCCACTATTTCACGGTTTTCATTCGAAGTGTTTTGAAAATTATTATTTAATCAATTTATATCTCTCTATTATTATCGTTGTTGTTGTTATTGTTGCTATTACTGTTATTATTTCAACTACTAAGCGAGAATCAGTTTTAACCTAAACGTGGTTTTATTTTTTGATCATTAATTTCCTTTTTAACAAATTTTAGTTATGAATTGGGTTTTATGTGTTAGAGGAAAGTAAAAACGCAATTCTTCTAGACAAGATCTTAATTAGTTCAATTGTTGAATAAATTCTTAAAATTTATGGGTCATGAATCTGTTATACAAATTCAAACATTATCAGTTGGCTCTAAGAAGTAGGTAGTTTACTTTGGTGTTCTTAACTATAACCCCGATTTTTATTTACATATATATGTAAGTACACTCATTATACTCGCTAGGCACTAATTTGGCAAAAAAAAAGCCTGAAAAAAATTAACTCTATTGTTCAATCTAATTAATTTTCATCTGTTAGAATATGAATCAATATATTATTTTATTTACCAATCCCCTGTTAAAAATAGAAAGTTTAATTTATTTTTCATGCTTAATCGTTCCACAGAAAAGTTATGATCATCCCTATGAGACCACAAATCAATTGTTCTCCAATAATTGAGTCGTCAAAACTCACGAGTCCAAAGCTGTTGAATTGAATCATTGCTGTAACAAGAACATTCGACACACAATTGAAAAATTGATGTTGGTTTCAGAAAATCAGGATTCTCATTACGTCGTCTCACAATTCCAAACATTTCAATTTTCTGTGGCTACTATCTCCTTCTCCAGCAATGACAAATGGGTTAATCAGCCTTATTGTAGAAAGGTTAGAAGGTCTTAGGCAGTTTGTGTTTTGAAGGAAAGAAAACAACGTGAAGGGAAGATGAGTTTTGAGTTCGAAAGATTTGTTGCAACGTATGACAAATGTATTATGAAAATAATAATTTTTAAACCGAATGTCACTTTTGACATCTTATTTGTCAGTGATAAAACAAAATATTTGGGGATTAACACAACTTCAAAGCAACAATTCTTCATTCTAACGCACATTGAATTAGACAGCCAAATTGGAGTTATTCTTTTAAATTAGGGATTTTCAACTCGTGGCCCGCGGGTCACAAATGGCCCTCTGAAGACATTTTAGTGGCCCTTCATTTGATTCTGAAGCAATTTCAGGAAAAATTGCCTTGTCTGCTTTTTGTTGTAAAAAACGCCATTCTTTCTGTTATTCTTGATATTTAAAACATTTTATTGATATGCTTAATATCCATTTGTGATAAAATTTTCTTGAAATGACAAAATTTTTCAAAGCTTTCATATTGCATCTTAACAATTTTAAATATAAAAAAATTTGACTATGCTTAAAATCTCAGAAGTTTTCAGAAGCATAAGTGGACTTTTATCTTTAACACTCAAAGTATTTTAACTCGACTTCCATTATCCGTTTTTGAAACCGATATATATATATATATATATATATATGTATACATATCGGTATATATACATACAAATCTGTAACATCATCTCTTCCCTTAGAATCAGTTGTAGTCTAGTGAAACAAACTTCTCTTTCTTATTTAAGTTTCCTGAGTATATATATTTTTTTGACAATCGTGTGGCCCCCGAGGAGCAATGTAAATTTATTGATGTGGCCCGTGGATCATTGTGGATTTATTTATATGGCCTTCGAGCATTAAAGGTTGAAGACCCCTACTTTAAATCTTCATTTTATTTGTTTTAAATAAAATTTTCACTAATTAGCGTAAAACATAGCTGTGAAGAAATCGTGTTCATGTCTATATATTATAGTAGAACGACGTTTATCCGAATCAATTGGGACCGGACACCGTTTGGATATGCGATTGTTCCGATAACCGAAAATCGAATGTGATCCATGCAGTATATGATACCGAACACTATCCGAATATTGAAAATAATCCTAGGCGGGAAACGGGCTTGAAGAAAAAGCAAAATAGGTGCAAAATGTCGCCATTTTACCTTGATTGGGAAAAATAATCACTTATTTTTTCGCTGTACCATTGTACACCTTCGTTTTTTCGCTGCAAGGTCTCTGATTCTCTTCAACAGCAGTAGTTGAGTAGGACAGCACTCTGATTGTTGTTGTACCACTCCATAGCTGTCTCTTACGCAGAAACGCGTCAGCATTTGATGCACCCTTGCTACTTTCGTTGTTGTTGTCCTCGTCTTCATCTGTTTCATCGTCGACAGGGTAGGATTCTTCTTACACGGAAGTCACAACCTCGTCATCATTTAGGTTACTTTGTCTTCTGCATCGCATGCCATCCAGGTTTCTACATCAACGAAACTCAACAAAAGAGCATGTATACACCACTTCACTTAGAAACAAACTGACTTAATATTCCGCGCAGATAGTTACCAAATCACACAACTGAAATTCTCCAAATATCCTTCACTTTAGGTTTTCCCGTCACTTTTTGGCCTCACGTGAAACAACTGTTGAGCATTGCATGGTTCGAAAAAGTATCCGGACTTTGGTCCGGATATTTGACGGTCCGGATAATAAACGTTCGGATTTCGACGTTCTACTGTAGTACATCTTCAGATAAAATGGTCTTTTTCATGAACAAGAAAATTGTTGCATTGAAATCGATTAAAAGCAAAATGTTGCAATTATAAATCATATTACTTGTTATATACTTATTGACAATTAGATATGTGAGAGCAATATAGACAAATATCCTTATCTTAAATTCCCTACTTTTGACTGAACAATTGTAACTCCTTTCAATCTTTTATGTATTTGTATGTTTTATAGATTAGTAATCTAATTAATAGACAGGCACTATCTTTTCAATGATGTGTGAATAAGTATAATTTTAAAATTACTATTTTACCGAAAAAAATGTGTATCACAAAAGGCTTAAAAACGCCCCTATCCTTCTTATAGTAGAAAAAAAAACATCTGGAATATAAAAAGAAACATATAATTGAGATAAAGACAAAGTCTAGTTAGAAATAAATCCTAATTATTCACCGAACCTTATCATAGCTGAAAAATTGAATTAAATAAAGGCTTATATATATACTCTGCTTTCGATGCATATATTCAATATATATACTGTTTTCAGTATTTTCAGCATGTGACCAATATTTCACTCACAGGCTTACTCTTGAAATTAAAATAAGCAATCGAGAATTAAGTAATTTAAACGAAGAATATAAAATGATTGTCTTTTAAGAAGCAAAGTAAAATTAACCTTAAAATTGGTGAGAGTTATTTTTTTCTTGGAGAGAGTATATTCTTGGACTCTATGATAAAGACTTTGTAGTTCAGCTTGTATATACCGTACAGTGAATTTTAGATGTTAGATTTGAGTTTTTATTACCTAAACCCATCAAATTATTTATTCAAGCAACAACAACAACAAAAAAAACGAGAAAAAATAAATAAACAATACTAAGATTAACTGAAAGGAATGCGGTATTAAGAAAAATTGAATGAAGTTGCACATGAAGAAATGTTTTACATTTTGTAAAATACAGATGCTTCTTTGTTAAGCAGCAATCACAAAACTAAAAAAAATGAGAATGCATCAAAATTGTAGCGTAATAAAGAAATCACAATTAAGGTTTTTACAAGATAAAGAAAAACGCATGTATTTACAAAATAATTAAATAAATGCATTGAAACAGTTAATATTAAATACTGAAAGTTAAAATAGTAGACAAGAAAATCTTAAGACTTACCAACTCTGTCTGGTGCCCTTGCTTTAATGAAAGAGTGAAGAGGAATTTCACAAGTTTTACATTTTATCGCCAAAATCTGTAAAATAAATTTTAGGAAAAGAGCTTTATTGGTGTTAACCCACGTATGTTTATAAGAAATTCCAAAATTTTGTATTCAACTTGGAATTACAATTCCATTCTCGATGTCTTTTCAAGGAAAACTGGTATACATTGTAGAAATTAGTACAGAAAAAAAATCTGAAAAACTCCCACTCAAAAAAATAGACCATGAGATAGAGAAGACAGAGTTGAAGATTCTGTTTATTAACTGTCACATATTTTAAGAAATATTAACATTAAATTATTAAAATATTTAAGTATTTAGGTTTTGTACCAACTATATGTTCTCATTTAAATGTGTTATTAAACGTGCGCTTATGTGTTTTTATTCAAAAGGCTAAATTTGTGTTTTTATTTAAACTTATCCTCACATGTAGCATTAGTTTTAATTTGTTTTCGTAAGGAAATAGCTGTAGTCTCAACTATGTTTTCGTGAATACTATTATTTTATTCATTTAAACCAACTATTTGTTTATTCGTTGATTTTCCTTTTTCCTTTTTATGTGTAGTAATAAACGATGTTCCTTTCTCTAAAAATTTTGCTAAGTTTAATAAAAGGCTGCAGTTACTCAGGTAATTGTTCGTTTTCTAGAATAATTATGTAATTAAAATTTTTTAATTACACACACGCACACAACACATTTCAAAGCAGTAATATCTGTTTATACACTGCTAGCCACAAAAATGCAACACCCAGAAGGAAGCATGCAAACCATGGGAAATTGACATCATGCGTTGGCAGCGATGAAAATATGCAAATCACTAGCATTATTGCTCGGACACACATCACGGGCAACCGTAGCGCCACTCGCAAGCACTATATAAGGGGAGAACAGATTGGAGATTTGAAGTACGGCAATTGTTTCTTCGTGTTTTTTTTTTTTTTTTTTTTTTTTTTTGCGTAAGCTGTTTACCTCTGCCTTGTGGAAGACATCGGGTGTCTGCGGACTATGTTTCTGAATTTGACCTAGGAAGAATAGTAAAAGTTAAATAGCGAGTTATCCTTCAGAGAAATCGGTCGATCTGTTGGACGAAACCAAGAAACTATGATGAGGATCTTTTATCGCTGGATGCAGGAGGGAACGACGGACAGACGGGGCCAATCGCACCCACCTCGTTGCATCACTGCCCGTGTTTACAGGCGTATTGTACGCATGACAGTGATGGATTGCACAGCCACATCACGAGCCATAGCACAACAGATTGACTTGGATCCCTTGACTGGAAACTACAGGCGTTTGCACCATTAATGGTGCGATGAACGACGGACATGAACAACGGAATGGAACGACATCGTGTTTACTGACGAATCCCGTTTCTGCCTACCGCATCACGATGGTCGGATGTGAGTTTGGAGACACCGTGGAGAGAGGCTACTGCATTGTTGCGTTATGCATCGCTACACTGGTCCTGCACCCGGTATCATGGTTTCGGGTGGATTTCACTGCAGCACCTCTCTAGTACGCATTTCCAAACTGAACAGCCAGCGCTTCATCTCTGAGGTGTTGGAGCCCGTGGTCCTCCCATACATTCAGCGCTTGCTTTCAGCCATATTCCAATAGGATAATGTGCGACCACACGTGGCACGCAATGCTCAAGTGTTGTTCTTTAACCATCAGTTCTTCTTTGATTCTATGTCGATGCGTGTGGCAACGGTTATAGCCAACAATGGCTGCTACATTAACAATTGATTTTGTCATCATCCCAAGTAGCTGCAATTTTAATCGGTTGATCTTTGTACGACATGTTATTTGCCAAAAATATTTCATGGTGATATCTCTGGTTCTTCTTGGTGTTGCAATTTTTGTGGCCAGCAATGTATTTATAGGAATATAATAACTAACATTTAACTTATTTGAGATGGAGTAATTACGTTGCTCTATAAAGCTGCTTGGCTATTAGCAATGGACTCTAAATTTTAAACCATGGTCAAATGACGAGGATGAGACTTGAGCTGGCAGTTCCCTTCTCCTAACTTCCGTACCAGACCAACGGGAGGACGTTTGAGCCTCTAAGGATTTAACGTGCAATAGCCCCCTATATACAGTGGGTTTAACTTATTTGAAGCATAATTCTTATTATTGAATAAAAATGGAGTTAAAAAATGATTATTTAAAAAAATTTATAAGGTATTGCTGAGTACATGATTATTTTCGGTTACATTTCTCTTAATACTTAAACATTTCTAATAAATTTAATGGAAAAGTCTGTAATGAATGTTCACTATGTTGCATATTTTATTATCTATAAATTATTTTACATAATTATAGATGTCCTTATCACTTCCTTTAAAATTCGTAGAACAGAAAAAAATGTGCGCGTTGTGTTTTCTTTTTTTCTAAAAAAATGTGAATGGATATGAAAATTACAGCAAATTTGTCAACAAAATATGTTCAAGATAATTTTTCATAAAATTATTATTATTATTATTTAAAATTTTTTTGAAGAATCTATGACTTTGCAGATTTTATGCTATCTCAGTAATACGATTTAAATCTGTTGTGGCTCAAAATCCTCAGGATGGTGAAGCGTGGAAATTTGGAGAGTAGGGTGCCCAAGTCGGTGGATTTTCGTGATGCAGAAAATCGACAGCGGCCATGTCGTATGATTATACGGCATGTAAAAGATTCCTAGAGTGTCTGTTTGGCTTGGGCATTCTCGGCAAAAATAAAAAATCCTAGCACATGTTCGCTTCGTCAGAGCTCAGGTACTTCCCTCTAGGGAGGAAACTGGCGTCAAAATTACCTGCGGCTATTACCTGCCTATAGGGTGCCACACTAAAAAAGAGATACCAGCTTCCGGGAATGTACAAAGATTGCAATGGTAAAAATACCAATCAGCCCATGATAAAAAAAAGTTTCTGTATACAAAACATTATGAGGGCTACCGTAATTCTATAGTTCAGTATTGAATTCCTATAGTTCAGCTTTACAGGTTCATATTATTCATTTTAATATAGAGGAATGGATTGAATTTTTCCCTCTTACTTACTTTATCTGCTAATAGTGTTTGTCAAGTTGACAGTTAATTATATGAACTTTCTCAAAATATATATAATGATACATCGATCCTCGTGAGTTATACCTGCTTGAAAATTCGGTACTTTTCCGTTTCGCCGGTGCAGGAGATAAAATCGTCAAAAATGATACAAACGACGCCAAATGGAATGCTCCCGCTGGTAACCTTTTACCACAACATTTCCAAACGATTCGTGATCTTTTCTTATCAGTAACGTCCTTTTCATAATAAATCAAAGAGGGATAAAATACCAATAAGAATTAATATTTGTTATTATTTTTCGTGTGTTTATTGCGTGTTGCTGCCAGTAATGCCACCTTGGCGAGATTTGCAGCGTCAAAACAGAAAAGTACCAAAAATTCTTTTAAAATCTAAAAAAATAATCCAGACGTATCATTTCTTCTCTTTTTAGTGTTAAATTCGTAGAAATATTATTTTTTTCAAAATAGTTTTACATAAAACTTTTCAATACTTGAAAATATAAACTAGGAGACAGAACACATTCCACTTAGGTAAATTGATCAAAACTACAGTCTTTCTCACTTATAATTATTAATTCAGCTCCAGAATGACGCTGTAAAGTTTTAGTTATTTTATAGTTCGTATTTTTTTAAATCAGTTCCATCGATTTTACTTCTTCGGGCGAGTTCATGTTCTCATTTCGATATTATTCATACAAATGTGCAAAGATCTCAAATGATATCCTACTTTTAAATTTAACGACGTTCAAGGATGCCGTAATAAGCAGATATTGATATTTTCGATTGGACTACTTTGTGAAGAGAAGTATCCTAAGCCACTCTAGTAGTTGTCACGTAGATTTCACGTGGGGCGATTTTAATCTTGAGAGATTTTTGGAATCGTAGCTTTTGCAATTGGGTTTGATTTCCGATTTATAGTCTTAAGTGTTTGATATTATTCTGTCTACTTCAAACTAATAGCTCGTAAAACTATTTAAGGAAAAATAACTCAGTTTTTAATTATCTCGTGTAAAACTTGCTGTCTACGTTATTCCGAAAATAATCAGATGATTTAAATAAACGCGAGACTTCCTGACATGTATAGAAAATATTCTAATAATAATCAAATAATAATGGACAAAAATCATGTTCTCATTTATCCTATGTGATGTTACCAAAACGTCTCATTTACCTAAGCGCAAGTGTTCATTGAAAGCCAAGCAGTGGAGTTCTTGGATCCGGAAATGAAATGCATTTTAGTTAAAAAATGCATTGTTTCTCTTTTTTTTTGGTATTTTCCCCGAATTTCTCGGTAATATATGTAGGCACAATAGGTTGAGTGTTTTTTTA
This sequence comes from Trichonephila clavata, assembly GCA_019973975.1. Taxonomy (NCBI): domain Eukaryota; kingdom Metazoa; phylum Arthropoda; class Arachnida; order Araneae; family Nephilidae; genus Trichonephila; species Trichonephila clavata. The sequence goes on along the minus strand of BMAO01023069.1, from coordinate 25,481 downwards.
AAATCGCAATAGGACTGAAAAGTTGTCTAATCAAACAACACAGTTTAGATTTCTTCGAAAGCCGTTATTGATTTTGGAAAAGTGCAATTCATTGAAAAACTTATCCTGATAAATGTTATAACTTAAGCAAACATTTCAAAACACACGCGAATAAAAAAATCTAAACGGCCACCAAACGTATACTCTTAAGCAATCTCGGCTATTTATTTGGTAGTTGTCACAACAATCGTAAATACTTCCCAGAAGACAGATGATTTGAGACGGGATCTTCGAGAAGTTGGGGGTTAAAGATTAGTGTCGCGCAGTGCATAGTTATGATTACTTGAAGCATTTCTGGCAACTGAAAGAGGTGAGCCACAAAGTAAATTACCGTGTCCTTTTCCAGTTACATAACAGTTCAAGGAATCTATGCAAAAAAATATATTTCGGAAAGAGAAGAATATTACAAGGTATAGAAATTTATTTTCGAAAGTCACACAAAATATACCATTCTGCTTGCGTTTTTCTTGGAAAATATCCTTAGATGGGAGTGCCGAGTTATTGAGTTGAATATTCAGCTGAAGTTCGTCTCTGTAATTTTTCGATGCCATGAGCATTAAACGAGAGTTCACTTTAAAAGTGTTTTAAATATTTTTTGGCACCAGGTAATAATATATAATTTTTAAAAAATTATCTTTTTTGCCCTCTTTTTTACAAGATATTTTTGTAAAAATATGTATATAAAATACTAACGCCATTGAATGATTCATGGAAGTATTTTGATATTTATTTTTGTTAGAAATACAATTTCGTTGTTCAGCTAACTCGGGAACATTTAAACAATAGGATTAATTAAAAGTAGTTCTGATGTGCGAAATAATTTCCAAAATATTTTTAAATACTTCAAGTCTTACAGAAATATTGTACAGTGGAAGCTTTGATAGTATTAGGTGCATTTTAAACTGAGAAAATGTAAAAATAAAACTCAAATATAAAATAAGGGAAACAATACGACAAACATTTAAGAGGTTTTTAAATTACACTCAAGTCCATAAATTAAGGATAATGAAGTTCAGGCAAAGAAAGAGACAGAAGCAAAACAAATTTGATTTATTTGTAAAGTCTATTTATTAAACAAAAGGCAAAGAGCAAAAAAGATTCTGTATGTTTGACATAATTCATGAAAATTGCGATTTTTACTCCCTGGAGCAAATTTCAAAAAAGAACCTATTTACAAAAAACAGTATAATATGGTTAGTATGATGGTTACTACGGAGTATGTCTCCCAGACGATGCAATACAGGCCTTACAACGCCTGCGCATGCTGAGTATCAAATTATCAATTTGATCTTGAAGAATATTACACCACTCATCAAGCAATGCCCTCCGAAGTTCCGATAGACAGGTGGGAGGGGGTTGACGGGCTGCAATTCGTCGGCCAAGCATATCCCACACAGGCTCTATTGGATTCAAGACCGGTGAGTATGCTGGCCAATCCATACGGGTGATATTCTCCGATTGAAGGCATTCGTCTACAATGTTTGCACGGTGAGGACGGGCGTTGTCATCCATAAACAGAAATTCAGCACCCATGGCGCCCCGAAACAAACGTATATGTTGTTCCAGAATGACATCCCAATAGATGTGGCCTGTCATCGTTACACTCTGAACATACAGGTCAGTTCTGGAACCAAGAATAATTCCTCCCCAAACGAGCCATCCAGCACCACCGTAACGGTGTCGTTCAATGATGTTCTCTTAGTGGTAACGGGTACCTGGCGCTCTCCATATGAAAGGCCGTTGAGAATCAGACTGCACACTAAACCTGGACTCGTCGGAAAACATCACACAAGACCACTGTTGCGGTGTCCGCAATACATGCTCTCTACTCCAGGTTAATCGCAGGTGACAGTGAGTTGCGGTAAGGGGAGCACATCTGACAGGCCTACGAGCATATAGACCAATGTGCCCTAAGCGTCTGTACACGGGCTGCCTTGAAACAGTCGTACCGGTAGCTGAAGAGATAGGTATGATGCTGTGCTCCGTCTGTTTCTTTTGGCAGTAACTGCCAAATAACGGTCCTTATTTGGCGTTGTAACTCGGGGGCGACCTGTGCTGTAACATCTACTCACATTACTATCATCTTGGAATCGTTGCCAAAGCCTGGAGATGACACTCTGGGTGATTCCAAGTTCCTCGGATAGTTCCAGCTGGGTACGTCCACATTCCAGTCGTCCGATAATTCTACCACGTAAAAAATCATCCAAATGCTTCCTTTGTGCACTGAAAGGCTTTTAAAGCGCTTGTGAACAATTATACTTTTTGCCACCATTTCTTATATACCCCTCTCTTACACTCTTGTCATTGTGACGTCTATCCGCGCCATCTGATGGTTTCCTGTAATTTGCATATTCTTCTTCAAGATGTGTGTGATAATTCTATAGGTGTAATTTTTATTTTAGAGTTCAATTTCTGTGTGATTCTGAATTATCCTTAATTTATGGACATGAGTGTAGATTTGTCTTCGAATACATCGCTTTTTGTATTAGTCATGAAGAGAGAATTTATAAACTAACATGTTTAAAATGATTAACTTTTCTGATAATTACATTCAATTAGTTAAAAATAATAATTTGTAAGAAAGAGCTTTCAAATAAGATAATAATATAATGATGATTAATAAAAAAAAATGACTAATGTAAGTTAGACAGTTCAGTTTGTAATACTAATGTTATATATATATACATACATACATATATATAGATATATTATGTTAAATTGCTAAAACATACCCTACTCATAGTACACTATTTTTATCTATAAGCTTAAACTTACGTTTAAGAACTATGAACTTGATTGTTGTCGAAAATAGTTTTCTTAGATTATATTTTAATCTTGTGAAATGTTCTTTCTTGATGTGAATATTTTATAAAGCGTCTCTAAACCTATCCTTATTGCTTAATAATAAGGATACATTTTGAAAGTTTATATTTGAAACCGTATGTGAGTTTAATAAATGCTTTTACTATAGATAAAATGTATCAACATATGTTGTATCCGACATTATATTTATTACGAAGGCATGAGGTATGAGATACGATTATATATATACTAACTGACCCGGCCCGGCGTTGCACGGGCTTTTACCGAGGGTATAACTTAATCCCCATGTTAATTTCCTCCTTTATTTCTGACGCCAGCACTTCTGTGTGGGTGTGACACGTTCGATGTGAGTGCATGGCTCGTGAGTGCGTATCATGGCTTTCTCGTTTAACATTTTCCCTTCTCTTGACAAAATCAGCACTTCCAATATTATTTTTCGAAATTACTTTGACTTCTTTGTTTCTTTCCTCTCCGCTTACCTCGGGGTTTTACCGAGTGAATAATTTCATCCCCATGGGAATTTCCTGTTTCCCTTAGGACGATAGCACTTATGTGTGTGTGTGTGTGCGCCCGATGTGAGTGATTTCTTTAACTACGTCATAAAAACTCCCTTTTTCGAAATTTGTTCTTAAGTTGGTGTGGTAATTAGGAGAGATGGGTGAAAGCTCAGGTGTCGTCTTCATCACTTGACCGTGGCTTAAAATTTCGAAGTCCTTCGCCCAAAACTCTCGAGTAGGTGAACAGTGCGGATTTATAAATCACTCACCCACTTTCCAATTCTTTCGTTGCAGTTTTTTAGTCCTCGGAAACGAAAATGTAGCCTTTTAAAAAATAGTTGTATGTTGAAAAAAGACAGAAAAGTAGAAATTTTTCAAATTACAAAATTTCACTACTATTTTAAATTTTGAAGTAAAATTGTGAGGTTTTTTTGAAATGTTCGACACATGGGAATCAAGTTTCATGCAATTATCTTTTTTAAAGAAGAAATCATTAAACGATTGATTTAAGTATTTTGAATGTTTTATTAAAATTTGTTCAAAAAAGTTTGTGGCTTTTTATTTTTTAAATTACTGATTTGATATAGATAAATATTTTAAATGAATCACAGAAATGTATTGAATACATTCTTTCATCTTAATCTGACATCAATAATGATTTAATTTTGAAAATTGTATAAAGAGAAAATGATGAAAATTGAAGCAAAAATAACTTTTTCACTCGCATTTTTTTTACTCGCCAAATTTGCTGATTTTCGCATGTTTAAGTCAGAACTTTTTGGTGTAACCCTTGAGTTAGATGTGAAGTTTCAGGTGAAACAGTAGAAAGCTATTTGGCGCTAAACCATTTTTCGACGCCAAGGCTTGACAAACTGTAAAATCGCGTATTTTTTATTAATTTTTTTATTTTTTAGGGCTTTATTTTTAAGTTAATGCTTTCAAACTTCACACATTAATTTCGAAAACGAAGGACTTTTAAATAAAAAATGTACAAAAAATACTGTTTAGATCATTTCTTGCAATAACGTTATTTTACGAAAATCACAAAAATTTTTTTAAAATCCGTAATTTTCAAGCAATTTTTTCAATTTTCGTACAGAAGTTTGATAACATTATTCTACAAACGCAACAAAAGTTTCGTATGATAATCTTAATAAATAACGAAGTTATTCAATGTTAAGTTAATAATTTCGACAATTTTTCGAAAAATCTTAAAATCTTAATTTTGTCCATTTTGATGTTTTTGGAGTTAAGTTGCACTTTTACGTTTAAAAGTAGTATCTTACACGATATAAAGAAATCACAAAATCATATTACTTCAAAATTTTGAAATAAAAACTATAATGTCATAAACCATTTTACTGTAAATAATATTAACCATAACTTTGGCTCCCCGTTTGAGAGCGAGCAATTATGTGTGTCACGGAAATCGAGTCGTGACGAGTATACTCGTCAATCACTCTGTAAGTGTCGCTGTTAAAATATTGGAACAAAAGATGGGTTTGTTTTATTAAATTGCCAATTTTATTACGAATATTTATTTATTTGGCTACCATAAACGTATATTGCATGTATATTGTGAACTAATAGTCATTGATGTGGGACTTGAGGCTATTCTATCTAAGAAGAGTTACGGTGAGCTTTGGATTTTCTCCGATAGCCGTAGTTCGCTTTAACCCCTTTAAAAATAGTTTATTTTTGGCGAAAAAACCAGTGTCTCCATCCTACACAAATTGAAACATGTATTGCTGCACCATGATATCCATTTTCAATGGATCCCATATCATGTCGATCTTTACAGCAATGAAATGGCGGACAAACTATCGAAGGAGGGCTGTAATCTTTCAATTTCCACCACATCCGCCCTTACCTATCTGGAATAATACTCGTTAAAAAAATCTCAAAATTTGGTGAAGTTGAGTGTGCCTCCCACTCATCATTGGTATTCGGGTAATAGACCCGGTCTGGCCCTAGCCCTCAAGTGAGACAGATTCTTCCAGACTACACTCTTTAGTATTGCCAGTGGTCAAACAAGCGCCTCTCATTCTCAACTAAAGAAAAGATCTTCTCCATCTGTGCTAGGTGTCAAGATAACCAGGCGTCTCACAAACACATAATGCATTGCATGAATTTCACAGGTAAAGATACACGTATCACCTTCTTGTGATCGACATTTTGAGAGTCAACGATTTAATTGGTGTTGTCTGACTTCGTCAGACTTTGGAGGATTAGCAGCAACAACAACACATACATATTACTTGAAAACAGCAAGAAATATTAGATATAAAGGTAAGAACTTAAAGTCCTCCAGTGGGAGTGGTTATTCACCAAAACAGGATACTATACATATGGGACTTTGCAAGCGGAACACCAGTAACGAGCATTCTTCCTCATTTTACGTTTATAACAGAAAAACACCTTCGCGTAGGGTTGTTTGTTTTCGAAGTTCCAGGTATATATATACAATCCGAAATATGATTCCCGTATAATTGTGTTACATTAGGTCTAAATGTCCAAGCTTGTGTCGATTTTTCTATTTGAATTATTAACAGCTTCAAGAAAGCTATCAATGGACTTAGCGGCGTCACGAATTTGTCCCGTGACTGACCATACCTGAAGGAACTTGAATCAAATTTCCGACTTATACCTTTTCTGCCTTTTAGGCTAGCACCTAAAAACATTATCATCGCACATAAACAAATTCGTTATGCGAACTTATACGCTGTTTTAACCAGTTCATACGGGGACACATGGGTCCATCTTCAGTTTTTCATATTTTTTTTAGTTGTTTTACTTTGGCCTATCCTCAAAACATTCTAAAAATCTTGAAATTTGAGAATATGTTTTATTTTTCACAAAAGTTACAATTTAAAACAATTTAAATAGCCAATGGTCACTTATTTTTACGCATGACGAGTATACACGTACTGACACAAAATCCTACAACTTCTTCATAACGAGTATATTCGTCAATCACAGTTAACTGGTTATAGGGATACAAATGATTAAAATGGAGCAAAATTTTGTAATTGTATTGATCCAAATTGTAATATGCCAATTTGCTATGCGGTAGTGCCATCGTATCTTCTTAAACGTTTCCACACGTAAACGTTTCAACATCATTAACCCCCCTCTTATTTTCCCTTTTTAATGATAATTAGAGATGAAAATATGTGACATAAACACATAAAACTGTTCGGAATAGAGATGCATTTACATATACAGGAATCGTTAACGCATGTTTTATTGCGAGCCGGTCAGCTTCAGGGGACTGTTTTACGATCGTGTCACTCAACACACAAATATCAATTATATTCATTAGGATCTTTATTATTTAAGTATGAAAAGTCTCAGCTTGATGGAAGGGAAAAAAGGAGAAAAACTGGACGCGTCCAGCTCTTATAATATGCCAATAATCTAGTCTCGCAGCAGTTTGAACGGGCTGGGTTCGAATTCCAGGATGGGCGTTTCCTTAGAAAATCAAATAAATTCAATTTCCGTCTTCCGATGTTTTGTTATAAGGCGATTTCTCTGTGTGGTCTTCTTGTTCAAATACCTCATTAACTATTTAATTATTTAAGTGCCACTTTTAAGTGAATAATTGCTCTATTAATAACTTTGTTCTCTTTTAACTCTTCGAACTAAATAGAATAATTTTTTTAAAGTAATGCTTGATTAATTGATTTAAAATTTATATAAATTATGCTTTTCTTGTTTATTGAATGAAGATCCGTTATGTATAATGCATTTCTTTTGTTTGAACACTTTTTAAAACGAAACATTTAATTCAAAATTTAAAAAAAAAATATGACTGTTAGTGGATATTTAACACAATAGTTTACAGCATTAGTTTCTTTTCTGACTTTTTTTTACATAAATATTAATTATATTCATTAGGATCTTCATTATTTTGTATAAAAAGTCTCAGCTTGTTGGAAAGGAAGGAAGTAGAAAAACTTACCGCCATTGAGCGTTTTTATAGCAATATTTTGTTGTTATCCGCTATGTTTGTTTTCATTACAAATCTTTCAAAGCTCTTTCATTTGATATTTTATGTGGAATTTCCAAAAACAAAACTTGATTATTACAGAATCTTTAAACAGTTCAGTTTACAGAGAAAATGTAAAATCTTCAAAGTAGTTTCAAAACAAATTTTTGCAAAATAAAATTTAATTTTTTTTCGCACAGTCTAAATACATTCATGTTACATACAAAATATTAAGGGGACACACAGTACGATTCAATTGACAAAAATTGGTCAAAAAATCAAATTTAATTTTTTTAGCTTAAATTATTCTTTGTATATTTTTCTATAACCTCACAAAATTTGAAAGCTCGAAGCTAAAAAAAACATAGAATTATGATAGCTTTTACTTTCGCTTTTATTCACATCTTTATGGCAAATCAAAAATTTAAACTGACTTATCTCAGAAAGATAAAATAACTAGTTTGTCTTCATTTAAAATACTAAGGCTTTTTTTCTATAGTGCCTAATACGTTGAATTTTTTTTACCTGTTTCTAACAGCACATCTAACAAAAGTTGGTATGCCTTTTTGAATCAAAGCAATACTTATTTTTTTAAGTGATTGAACTCAGAATTTACACATTTCTTAAGGAATTTTCAATAAGCATTCATAAAAAGATGTATTTCTCGAATACCAATCATATCGCAAAACCCATTCCAACTTTTGCTATACATAGTTTGACGTACGTGCAAACCAAATTTCATGCATGTACGTAAATTTTTGTAAGAAGAGTAGCATTTTAAAATCACATAATTTTTTTTCCTTAGAAAACTAAATGGTTAGCTTTTTATGAAATTTTGAGCACAAAATCCGTTTTACTATACACACATAGAAAACAACCAAAATGTTTTTGAAAATCCTTAAATTAAAATTTTTTGCGTAAATCGTACGTTGTCCCCTTAAAGATATAAATTAATTTATATGTTTCATAACTATTGGCACTAAAATTTGAAATTTTCAGTTAATCCAGGTATGGTGGATTAACATTTCGTAAATTAACTTAATCGGGATTAAATGCTTTCGTCTATTATGGTCCAACCTTTAATTTTATCATTTGAATAAGTCTAAAAATTATGATAGGTCTAAAATAGTTCATTTAGTATATGGCGAATCTGAGTTCACATAGTGTGAGTGCAACCGAAAGAATATAATAATTTTTATTCAAGTCAATTCAACTTCAATTCAAGTCTCAGGGGTGTTAGCTTCGTCTCGGGGACTGAAAACATAAACAATTTTCAGATAGATATAATTCTTTGGGAAATTGAAATTAAACAATTCGAATCTTTTACACATTTTTTTATAAAGGAGCAAGGCTTCAAAAAAGCGTAAAAATGTTTAAAATATAATCAAAATTTAATAAAATTATAAGCATATGAAAATAGGAAACATTTCTGTACGAAGTATTAATTAAGTTTTACGTTGAGCATCATATTTTCTAAAATAGTTTCTCTAATTACTAGCAATAAGTTGATTTATAAAGTTACATGTATCCTTATTACACTGCAGCTATGTTTATATAAATAGAATAATAAATTTTATTTTTTAAAAAGTAAAAAATTACATTTAAAAAAAGTTTTAAATTTCAATATTTTTCAAATATTTTGTAATACAAAAGATATATTATACTAAAATTAGGTAGGGTTTTCTTAAAAAAGTATGGTACATTTTATAATTTTATAAAGTTTTATGCGTCAGAGGCTACTATTTTAGAAAATAGCATGCGCAACGGAAAATTTACTTAATATTTATTACAGAAATGTTTCTTAATTTCATATGCTTATAATTTTTTAAATTATGATAATATTTTAAACATTTTGCACTCTTTTTGAAACCTTATTCCTTTATAAATGATGTGTAAAAGATTCAAATTATTTAATTTTATTTCAAGGAATTATATCTATTTGAAAAGTTTTTGTATTTTGATCCCCCGAGACGAAGTCAACACCCCTGAGATCCCTTATGTGGTTTTATATAGCTATAGTTGCAACTTTAAGTTGCAACTAGATAATATATGGCTGCAAAGCTAATAAGCTTGAGTCAATCTTAATTAATAATGATAATAAATTTTGGGTAGAATGTTAATATCTTGAGTAGATGAAGAAATGCAGATGTAAGGTTATATATATATACCAAATCTTGACAATAATAATAAAGCTTCGAGTTTTGTCCCAAGATACGCTGATATTCACAAGGTAATTCTCACAGATACAACTCAAACTAATGCTATCAATATTGTACTAATAACTTCTTCCACAAAATCAATTTACTTGACTTTAAATAGTAAGATTCATTTGCATGTGTCACGGTTCCTTCACAAAAAAGGTGCTCGTTTTAAATAATTCATTAAAAGAACTTATACTTTAGAATTAGTTGAAAGAGAGACTTGAAGAGAGCTCGTTACAAGTAACTCTACAGCGGTGTTCATTAAAAAAAGACTTGTTAAGATATTCGCTTTAGAAATACAGTAATTTTACTTAAAGTTATATACCCAATCGTTGGAATAATATACATAGAGTGATCATGCAGTGAGGTCAACAAAGAAAAAGCTCTTTTAATTTCCAACTTAAATATAGTCTTCATAAGAATCATAAGATTCGATTCCAAAAGCCCACTTTGTGTAATTCCTCTAATATAATTATTTGAACGACTCTAACCAGTCAACATTTTGTGTCAAGGGTGATGAGCCACTTCATGCTGGTAGGCTTTATTGTCTTATTTGTTTAGTAATAAATTCAATAAATTCAACTATAAAAATATACTTAAAACATTAAATTACTTTGAATAAATTTAAAGTAATGCATACGAATCTCAATATTCTCCAAATTTAATCAACTTTGATCACTAAAGTTTCAAATAATTCCTAAAATGTGAATGCAAATTTTAATAGGATCATATTGATATTTTAAGCCCATAGGATGTCTAAAAATATCTAGCTTTAGACAATATCGAAATAAATATGTACCTATATTTATTGAAAATTCAATTATAATTAGCTATAAGATAATGTCAGATTTTGTTGAGAAATAATATAAGCCTCGAAAAGCTAGTTGCATGTTGGGTTCTATATTGGATTCCCATTTGCCTTTTTCCTTTCTAAATGTCTGATGTGTGTGTTTGTGTCATTTTTTTTTAAATATCAAAATCGAATTTACTCAAAAGGTCGGATTAGGTGGCCCAGGAGGATTCTAGATTCTTACACTAAATAGATACTTGCAAATGCTGGCTCATGCCTCAAGAAATGTTTTACTCTAGCACAAGAATAGATAGCAAAATTTTATAACACACTTGTTTGGATCTAAGGCGATGTATAAAAATATAGTTAATTATAGTTCTATATACAAGGAATAAAAAAAATTAATAAGAAATTTTTATTTTGGGTAATAACTCCTAGAACTAAATAATTAGTAAATTAATAAACTGCGTTTTATATAAATAGTTGTTATGTTATATATATTAAAATTAATTCTTATAGAGTTCGTATTTTGTTTTTGTGATAGAAAAATTTTAATTTTAATTTTTAATAATAAATCACACACACACACACAGGGATCAGCAATCTTTAGCTGTGGTGTACCAAACCAATCTACCAATATGATTCAGTGTGCCACACAGTAGGATGTTTTTGAAACAATTCGATTCCACCGACGATGCATACAGAGTTAGAGAATAGAGGTCAGTAATATAGATATTTATTATATACCAGTTTTGTATCATTTAAAGATATTTCTCAACTAAAAAATAAATTACAAAAAATGTAACTATTTCTTCAACAAAAATTTTAAAAAATTGAGGTTTTACATATATTATGTATTTTTAAATATATTTATTAAAATTAGGAATGACAGCATAAAATTTAAGTATTTTCCTTCATTACAGTTAAATAAAAATAAAAATTGTAATGTTCTATCGTAATCCTTGCACCGCTCTATTTTCATATCGTAAAATCAGGGGTATAATTTGTGACTTTCAATTAGACACGATTCTGAGCATTCAGTTGTTAAACAATTTCTTTGCGGATTCAAAATGAGAAAAGATTTTTTACTTAGATATGTAGAACCAAAAGCGGAAAGCAGAGTACATGCAATTTTTTCTCTTCAAACATTTAAATCTCTCCAGCAATGACATTCAAAAATTTACAAAATAGCTGTAAATTTATCTTTAGGGTTATGTTTTAGATTTTTACGTAATTACGTAAATATTCATAATTCTGAAGATGCTTGTCAAATTAGGCCCATTATAAATTTATCAGCTTCCATTCACTCAAAAATTGACAAATTTGTAGAGTAGCGCAGAGTGCCACTGGGAATTGTACCGCGTGCCATAGGTTGCCGACTTCTGATCTATATTATCGACTCTGATGTATCTGCTGTATGTTAGATGTATATGACTTCAAGGAATTCTATCTTCTAAGAATTCTTTTTCATTTTTTAAAACAAATTTTAAGGAGAATTAAAATCAGGCTTCGTTACAGATCAGACGATCACTGCTCTTGTGATCTATACTGTTAAAAAACATTGAGTTCAATTTGACTTAAAAATTGACACCCATTCAAGGCTCTTGTCATCAGTCACAGAGATAAACAAAGGTTTTATACTATACATCAAGGCTATAATAATGATATTGCAATCCCCTATATTCCTTTAGCACATTGACTGTATTCGGTTTTCCCCTCCTTCTGGTGAAATAATAATACAGCATTATGCGACTAATGTTTTGCATTCGAAAATTTTTATTTAGGAGCCTGATACATGTGATCGAGTGAAAGTTATTTTCCCGAAACCCATAGAAAAACTGTGGGAGATACCGAGAATGACACTGAAAGTTTCTATTGAGGTTAGCGGGTCGATGCTAGAAACGATCTGACCGTGGGCTAAGGGGGGGGGGGAAGACACTTTTCCAGAGAAAGCATTCGACCCCGTATACTTTAATAAGACTGTTTTTGAAATCTTGCATTATTTATTAGATTTTGTTTTGCTTCTTTTGCCCCCTGGTAGTGTGGGGCCTGGTTTAGGAAAATTGTTTCCGGAACTGAGAAACGAGGAGAATGCGTTTCTTCAATTCTCTTCTTTTAGTTCTCTCCTAGAAAGGTTAATTATATTCCGTTGTATTATTCTTTATCGAGGCTATATAGTTAATGGTATTATATAAGATGTGAAGAGTGATAGATTCGCTAGAAGGGTATTTTTTTAAAAATAGTTTTGAAATGGTTTGTGTTGAGTAATTTATTTAGGTGGAGATTTGATTTCTTCTGATAACCTTTCACATCGGAAGTTGAATTGCATAAATGATCTCGTAATGTTCAATTCGAACATTTAGTAAAAAAAAACTGCCAACTTTAATAAGTAGAGTTATCCTTTTGTAACAGAATGTGTATTGACTTTTCGTAAACTTTTAATAAAAACAAGTTTTTAAAAAAAGAAAATGAACACCACAAATGATCCATCCGAATTATGTGTAAAATAAAAAGTGATACAGGTTATTTTACATATTTTTTTGAATATTATTAAAAATGTAGAGCTAAGTATAGAACTAGAACTATATATATGCGTGTGTGTGCATGTGTGTGTGCTTTAAAATTAATAATTTTTTGTTTAAACAGCTATACATTTTTAATCCTAAATTGCTTGAATTTTTTTTAATGATTGCAATATATTTTACAGTAATTGAAAATACATATTTTTTTGGAAATGGTCTAAAATACACAAAATATTTTCTCAGAAATGTTTGCCTGAAAGTGATGTTATTAAATCGAGGTAGTACCTTTAGACTTCAAAAAAATAAGTTATTCAAAAACATTATTAAAAATTAATTTTGAATGTTATAAACATCTCAAAGAAAGCAGCATCAATAACCAACAGTAATTACTGAGGATAGACATATTCCTTAAGAACAATGTTAACAGAATTTCCATTAATTCCCTTTTGTATTTGGCAGTGGCGTAACTGAGAATATTAGGGCCCCCTGAAAAGTCAGGTTTTGGGTCCCAAACTGTACTTGGCGTCAGACCGATTTGCCCCCCCCCCTAGAATCCCCCCCAGAAATGCGGGGATGTACATTACGCCACTGGTATTTGGTTGTCTGATTGATTGTTTTATTAAATCACATTTGGAAGCCTTATTACTTTGTTGACAACCAACGCGCACACACACACTTCGTAATTCCGAACCTCGATCAAATGATACGAATGCATCTGAGTTTTCACACCCCTGTCTAAATTCTGCTTGGATTTAGAACGGTTATAAAACATCATTACCATTCAAAAAATGACGAAGCAATGTTTTACTTCTTGCCAGCTGGTGCTACTTCTTGTTGAATTTACCTAAAGGCTGAACCACAAATGTACCGCTTCCAACAAAATAATTGTGCCTATTGCTACACAATCCAGTTACAAAATTATCTCCTCTCGCTGCCCCCAAACTATAAGAAAGCATTTAGATTGAAATATTTAGAGCTCAACTGAACTTTCATTGTTTTCAAATTGGAAATATTTACTAAGAGCATAAAAATTTTCTAAATCAACAGTTAATATGTATTATGAATGAAGCAACAATAATATTTAAGTATAACTTCGGGTTAGATATACATATAGAGGTTTGCAGGGCTTCAAGGATGAGAATAAAAATCATGGATGGTCATTTTATAGAAGTGGGAGATCCAACATATGAGACGAGTACAGATTGAGAATAAAAAATGTATTTTGTAAAATTATAAAAATCAATTTTTGTCTTTTTTTTCCCCTCTCTGATTTACCCATTCTCCCACAAGATTAAAAAAAGTTGAGAGAGAGAGAGAGCAAGATTTATATATATATAACATTTTTTCTATCTATGGGTTGTGCAGATATTTATTCTGTGTACTTCAGTTTTGCTACTAGAAATAATAGATTTTATTTTGTAACATAAAAAAATTAATAAAATTTAGTTTTTCCGATTTTTTTAAGGTATCTGACTCGTTCGGAACGTGGTTTTGTAAAAGCGTCTAAGAAAATAAACTGAGATTGCCTTAGTATCCTCTGAGAATTAGAATATATATATATACACTCATTTCAATAAATTAAGGATAATTCAGAATCACACAGAAATTGAACTCTAAAATAAAAATTTCACCTGTAGAATTATCACACACATCTTGAAGAAGAATATGCAAATTACAGGAAACCACCAGATGGCGCGGATAGTTCGTCACAATGACGAGAGTGTAAGAGAGGGGTATATAAGGAATGGTGGCAAAGAAGTAAAATTGTTCACAGGCGCTTTAAAAGCCTTTCAGTGCAATAACCACATAGTTATGGCACAAAGGAAGCATTTGGATGAGTTTTTACGTGGTAGAATTACCGGACGACTGGAATGGGGACGTACCCAGCTGGAAGTATCCGAGGAGCTTGGAATCGCCCAGATTGTCATCTCCAGGCTTTGGCAACGATTCCAAGATGATGGTAATGTGAGAAGATGTTACAGCACAGGTCGCCCCCAAGTTACAACGCCGAATGAGGACCGGTATTCGGCAGTTACTACCAAAAGAAACAGACGGAGCACAGCATCAGACCTGTCCCGTCAGCTCTCTTCAGCTACCGGTACGACAGTTTCAAGGCAGACCGTGTACAGACGCTTAGGGCACATTGGTCTATATGATCGTAGGCCTGTCAGATGTGTTCCCCTTACAGCAACTCACTGTCGCCTGCTATTAACCTGATTGTGGACACCGTAACAGTGGTCTTGTGTGATGTTTTCCGACGAGTCCAGGTTTAGTTTGCTGTCTGGTTCTCGCCGGACTTTCCTATGGAGAGCGCCAGGTACCCGTTACCATCAAGAGAACACCATTAAAAGACACCGTTACGGTGGTGCAGGATGGCTCGTTTGGGGAGGAATTATTCTTGGTTCCAGAACTGACCTGCATGTTCAGAGTGTAACGATGACAAGCCACATCTATCGGGATGTCATTCTGGAACAACATGTACGTTTGTTACGGGGCGCCATGGGTACTGAATTTCTGTTTATGGATGACAACGCCCGTCCTCACCGTGCAAACGTTGTAGATGAATGCCTTCAATCGGAGGATATCACCCGTATGGATTGGCCAGCATACTCACCGGACTTGAATCCAATAGAGCCTGTGTGGGATATGCTTGGCCGAAGAATTGCAGCCCGTCAACCCCCTCCCACCTGTCTACCGGAACTTCGGAGGGCATTGCTAGATGACTGGTGTAATATTCCCCAAGATCAGATTGATAATTTGATACTCAGCATGCGCAGGCGTTGTAAGGCCTGTATTGCATCGTCCGGGAGACATACTCCATATTAACCATCGTACTAACCATGTTATACTGTTTTTTGTAAATAGGTTCATTTTAAAATTTGCTCCAGGGAGTAAAAATCGCAATTTTCATTAATTATGTCAAACATATAGCATCTTTTTTGCTCTTTACCTTTTGTTTAATAAATAGACTTTACAAATAAGTCAAATTTGTTTTGCTTCTGTCTCTTTCTTTGCCTGAACTTCATTATCCTTAATTTATGGACATGAGTGTATATATATATACACATAAACTAATTAAGAACTCGATTGTATTGAAAAATATACTTATACCTGTAACTCTTGATAAAAAAAGGAAAAAACTTCTAATTTGTATTTGTTAATAATCTCTAAAATTGAAGTATAGAATGATGTTTGCACTCTCGTAACCCTATAACCAAGTGGATTTCCACAAAACCAATTTTCAGTGGATCTCTGCTCCGTAAAATGAACATGTAAGACAAATGTCAAGTCTAAGTATAATAGAGTAAAAACGAAATTTTTACTCTCAATACCCCCGTAATCCCGTTGAGAGTGGTTTTCCAAAATAAATGTTCTTAGCGGATTTCAATTTAACCAAAAGAAAATGCAAACCAAATTCCATTATTATAGTAGGAGTAGTATGCAGTTCGAAAAAAGGATTTATTTGTCAATATGCGCCCCAATAGCCCCTTGCTCTCCCAGGAGTTGATTTCCCTCAAATACATTCTTAGTGGATCCCTAATCAACAACAAAAAAAAAACATGCTTAACCAATTTCAAGTATGTGGGTCTAACAATTCAAAAACAGAAATTTTTTCTAGAACTCTCCTTGACCCCTCGCAACCCTCCTTGGGGGTCGATTTTCGTTTTACTCTTTGTTAGAAGAACTCTATTCCACGAAAGGAACATGCCTACCCATTTTCAAGCAGGTAGATCTAATAGTTAAAAAACGGAAATATTTATCTATTATGCCCCTTAATCCACTCCAACGCCACTTGAGGGTCTATTTTCAACAAAACCCATCTTGTAGCTGATCTTTACTCTATGAAAGGAATCTGTGAGATTTAAAGACTGCGTCAAAAAGTTTAAGAATGGAAATAATTATCTATTACGATCCCTAAGCCTCCCCCCCCCCCCACAAAATGAGTTTGGTAAAAATGGACCCCTACTTGGGGTTCCATTTTTATCAAACTCATTTTATAGCGGATCACTACTCTATGAAAGGAATCTGCTTACCCAAGTTCAAGATTGTTCGACGAGTAGTTTAAAAATGGAAACGATTATTTATAACGCTCCTTAACCCCCCGTAATGCCCCTTGCGGTTCGAAATTCACAAAATCCATTTTCAGCAGATCTCTACTCCATGAAAGGAACATGTCTACCAAATTTCAAGTCTGTTGGTTGGATAGTTCCGGAGATATCGTGATTAGTCAGTCAGCCAGTCAATCAGTGAGTGAGTCGCTCGCTTTTCTCTCCTTTATATATATATTCAAAATTCTCTACTAAAGAGAAATGAATAATTAATAATCATCAAAACTGAAAAAAATCGAAATTGCAAGATGAATCAGACATAAGATTTTAGAAACTAAAAATAATAGAATTTAAAATATAAAAATATGGATGCTACAGTATTATAAACATTGCTGACTTAGGACAGTTCTTATATATAAAATAATTTATATAAGAGTGGGGAATATATATATAAACCTATAAATTCTTTGCTTATTCGATTTGCTTACCTTCTACGTCACTATAATAAGAAATTTAAGTTTGTAACTATAATTAAGTTTGTGATACTTTAAATAGAATATAATTTTGATTGCAAATATTACGTTTGCGATACACGTAAGAAATTGAATTTTCATCCAAAACTTTTATCTCCTATGCAAAAGGAGGAAAATGATTCTCAAGGGATATTTTACATGTCACATAATTATATGACATGCGTGTACACAATTTTCGTATCCAGAAAATCTATCTACTCCAGCCGGAATCGAACCCGCAACTTTGGGCTTACGAAGCGGGGACGCTACCTTTAAGATATTGAGAGAACTTTTTTTTTCAGGAGGAGGTCAATTATGTAATTAAAAGTTTTTATATAATTAAAATTTAGTACAGTTCTATGTTGAATTGCCTGTGTCTAATCTGCGTGTAACATGTGACACATTTAACAGTAAGATGTGTATGACTTTACAGGTTTAGATGCAGCATATTTTTTTATGTAAATGTAAAATTTCTACAAATTTTTTCAATACAAAAAAAATTTGAAAATTTGCAACGTAAAAAAAGTTATGCTACAATAACTATCGAGATACATTAAATATATACTGATGATAGCAGTGGGTTATCAGTGCCCGGTGGGGTAGCCTTTTTTTATTACAGCTTCACATCGATGTTTTATTGAGCTGGAAAACAGTTTTAAGCTCTTCCTTCGTTATTACATGACACCAGGAAGCAATTATAGTCCCAATTAGTTCCTTTATATTTCATAGATATCTCATTCAGACAAGAGTTTTCAAAAAGTGCCACAAGTCTTCGATAGGATTGAGGTCAGAACTCTTTGCTGGAAAGAACAACAACGATAATTTGTCAAGAAGCAATGGCATCAACTAAAAGTGTAGATAGGACACTTAGAAAGAGATGTGTGACAAGAAAGTGGCCTTTCTTATGTTAAGATTGCAAGACAGGTGGGTGGTTCAGTGACTTCATCTGGAGGCTGACTTTAGGATATCAGGAAACAAATTTAGTAAAAAAAAGCAGGGAAAGGCCGAAAAAGGTGCACCACATCTGTTGATGACAGAACCAAATAATATAAATAATATGTCTCCAAGATAAAAGAATGTTATCAGAGGTCATCAGAAGCTATATTAATGATGCTGGTGTTTCTGTCAGATCAAAAACAACCAGGAGAAGATCAGCAGATGTTAGACTAAGAGGTTGAATATTCTACGAAAAAAGCCTTATTTCAATCTACAGCAGCGCTAAAAAAAGACTATAATGGTTAAAGGACCACGTTAATTGGACAAACGAATAGTGGTCAAAAGTTGTATGGAGGAATGAAACTAAAAGATAATCGGTACTTGGTAGTGATGGCCGAAAATATGTAAGACGTAGAATAGGAGAAATTCTACTTCCTGATTGCATCCAGACAACTGTGAAGTACTCACATAGTTTTATGATTTGGTCATGCATATAAACAGAAGGTATCGGTTGCCTTCATATCATCGATGGGACACTGAATTTCAGAAAACACATTGACACCTTCTAGACCCCAAACTTCTATCTCCCATCAGGGATCTATTTACCAACAATGCTTCATTTATTTTTAACAATATTCTGCTCCTTGTCACACAGTAAAGTAATCGAAAGATTGGTATCGTTCTAAGATCATTAAGTTGTTGTCCTGGCCAGGAAACAGTCCTGACCTCAGTCCTATCGAGGCACCGTTTGAATATCCATGAAATAATACCTCATTGTCCGAATGAGATATCCATGAAATAAAAAGGAACTAATTGAGGCTATAATTGTTTCCTGACATCATGTAATAACGAAGGAAGAGCTTAAAACTGTTTTCCAGTTCAATGAAACATCGATGTGAAGCTGTAATAAAAAAATAAAGGCCCCACCAATCACTAATAACCCACTGTTATCATCAGTATTAATGTATATCGATAGTTATTGCAGCATACCTTTTTTGCGTTGCAAATATTATATATATGCATGGCAAATATTATTAAAGAATTATGAAATGAAACTTTTTTATTAGGCTAATGAGATTAATTTTGTTACAAGTTTTCCTAAAAATGAAATACAACAATTACCAAAAATGATCAGTTTTTGTGCTTTGTAATATAGTATAATATCGAAGCAAAATTCATTAACACGTATAATTTAAAATTTACGCCTGTTTTATAATACAACACTGTTAGCATAAATTCGAATATGCCATTTTACAATTGTTCAATCTAAAACGTTATTTCTTTGAATAAATTACATGAACGATCATCAAAATGAATTTAAACGGAGATCAAAGACCTTATTCGAGCATATTACTCGAATGCATATATTTGTCTAAAAATATTTAAGAAATCTATAGGGGTAAAGTTTTATATACATTCCAGCTGGAATTGGGTAGAAGGTTTCCGAAAGATGTAGTTTTATATTTTCTGTTCAATTTGAGCTAAAATTTTTGATCAAAAGCAATATTTGCTTAATCAGTTAACTGTGGCACCCCCCGTTTGTGAGCGAGCAGTAATGTGTGTCACGGAAATCGAGCGATGACGAGTATACTCGTCAATCACAGAGTAAGTGTCACTGTTAAAATATTGCATCAAAAAGATAGGTTTATTTTATAAAATTGAGTATTTTATTACTAATACTTACTTATTTGGTAAACATAAATTACATGAATATTACTCGAAAAACGCAAGAAAAATTAAATACATTATAAATGTAAGAATCTAAATTTTTTTCCCTCCAGGGAGTGAAATTCACCGAAACAGGGTGTAATACGTAATGGGACTTTGCAAATGGATTTTAATGAGAAAAATATTCGCTATGCGAACTTATACGCTGTTTCAACCGGTGCATACGAAAATGCATGAGTCACCTTAATTTTTCATATTTTTTTATTTGTTTTACACCGGCCTGGCCTCAAAATATTTTAAACATCTTAAAATTTAAGAATATGTTTTGTTTCTCTAAAAAATTTCAATTAAAATACCCAATAGTTCACTACTTTTTACGCAAGATGAGTATACTCGTCATGCCACAAAATCCTGCTACTTCTCCATAACGAGTATACTCGTCATGACACAAAATCCTTCTACATCTCCATGACACAAAATCCTGCTATTTCTCCATGACGAGTATACTCGTCAATCACAGTTTACTGATTAAAAGAGTATGTATTTGCCTCAAGGGTCTTAAGAATCTGCTATGCCAATGAAGAGATTCGCATGTTTACATAGTTACGAGGATAATGTGAAGAAAATTCCAAATAGTCGTGTGATTTTCCTTTTTTACTTCCAACTACAATGTTTTTTTTTCTTGCCTTTTTTCGAAAAAATCGCTATTCCATCCTACGATCCGTCATCGGTCAGTCGCGAAAACGCAATGACATTTGTGGTCAAGAACAATTACCCGGGAGCGATCCATTCGAGACCCCATTTATTTTGTCACCTGAAATGGTCAGAACGGACAGTTACCGCTTAATCACCTACTGCCAGCACCGGTAAACAAAATAGCATAATAACAACACAACCGAAATGAATAAAAAATAAGAAAAATCTTTCTCCGCGTGACAAGCAGAGAGAAATGGATGGAAAGGGTTAGGGAAATAGCGTTGGACTAGTTCTGAAGTAGAGAATTGAGGTTCTGCATTCCAGGCCCTTAGCTCCAGGCTCCCTTTTCGTGTTGAGGGGGTTATAGGGCAAACAACACGATTACGACGACCTTGTTTCCGTTTTGCTTTATAGACTGTAGGGAGATCGATAATGGAAGAGATCTCGTGCTTTTACGTGAACGGGAAATATATCCAAGGACAGTGGTAATGAATTTGGAGGCAGGGAAGATGAGAACCATACGTACAATTGGTGTGTGATTTCATGCGATAAGAGAGGTGCAGGGATTCTATCAATCATTCGATATCATTTACATTTTAGAAAATGAATTTATAAGTTATCTGTAAGGAAAATGGGATAATCGACTTATTTTTTAAAACATCGACACTATAGAAAAGCAATATTTATAAAAGCATATAAGCTGGGAAAGAATTTTATTAAAAAAAATATTTATTTAGATCTGTTGATTATTGTTTAAAACATAATAAACAATTGATTATTTTTTTTAAAAATATTCTATAAAAAGTTACAGATATAAGGCACGTTGCTTGTAATTTGACAATAAATAAATAAATAAGTAAAATAAAAATTAAATTAGTCGTGTTTGAAAACTATTCAATTTAACTAAATTAATGATATATGATGCATAGGTCAGAGAGAGAGATAGAGAGTTGTATTAAAAATGAAATGAAATTAATTTTGTTATAAAGTCAAAATGTGTATTCAAACGATTCAGGTTGCAAAGTGAATACTTTTTAAATAATGGCAAGCTATCTACATTTTTTATGTCAATTATTAAAACACTAGCAGTTACCCGGTTGCTTTGCTGAATATTTCATGATGATGAATGACATTATATTGTCTTTTTTTTAAGTTATTGCTATCCAAGTTGAAAAAAATCGATTAAATTATCGTTATACATACAAAAACACTTTTTTATAGTCATCACCTCTTAACTTAAAAAGGACCGGACCTAAATTTCTAAAGTGGAAATGTATTTATGTCTTGCCCTTGGAAGCCTATTTCGATTTTTAGTGAATCTCTACTCCACAAAAGAAATATGTTTGCCAAATTTCAAGTATGCAGGTTTAATAGTTAAAAAACAGGAATATTTGTCTCAACACCTCGAATCCCCCTCAAGAGTCGATTTCCACAAAAACCATTCTGAATAGATCTCTACTCAACAAAAGAAACATGTGTGCCAAATTTCAGCTCTGTTAGAGTCAATCTTTAAGTTTAAATCGGAGCCTTTCTCTCCATTAAAACTCACATCTTCTATGAAATGAGATTCCAAAACCTTTCTGAAACTCGGAACTGAATTTTCTTTTATCCATTATCGCTTGCTATTAAAAGAAGAAGACTTTTAAAAGAATCTTGGGCTATAAACTTACTTTTTTTTACGAAGTTAAAGGATTTTTTTCTAACTATAAGGTTACTAAGGACATTTTTTAAACAACTGTTCTATTTTTGACAAAATAATTCTCCAGAAAATCTGTTTGAAACTCTTAAAATAAAAAAAAATGGTATTCTAAAGTTACACAATTGGTCCTTTTCCAAATCAGGTATAGAAATCTCAAATGTTTAATTTTAATTGATTTTTGCTGAATTACTTATGTATAAAAAAATATCAACTAAAAATTATTTCAAATCAGATAAGTAGATCTTAAATTTTTTTCTTCATTTTAGTACAATTTAACCCTGCCTTTTTCTCTGGAAAATATGAGATCAAGTACTATTACGTTTTCAATTTGAATCTCAGCCATTATATCCGCTTTGGAAAAAAACCCCTCAATTTAAGTTTCTTTGTTTTCCTGTTAGATTCTGTTATGTTACATAAGGTGGTTATAGTCTGAAGGTCGAATACAATTGTGTGTGTGTGTGTGTGTGAACTGTATGTTCTTATAAAGTAAACTTCGTTGGAATCTATAATTGAAGATATGATTATGATGGTAAGAAAGGTGTGCAGTTTTTAAATATTGCACCTTCCCACACTAAATATATGTAAACTAGGTCAAGGAAACAACAGTCAAATGCAATATATTTTTTAAAAAATATCACAAGGAAATATTATTAAGAAAAATCACGATTGATAGAGCTTATAAGTTGGAGCTTTTTATGATTTTATCGTGACCTTCTTATTTGAGAGGTTCATCAAACAAGCTTCTGTGGAGCACAACTAGCAATATACAGATTCAAAGAAATTATTTTTGATTCGAAAAGTAATTTATTTAATCTTTCGCTCTCTCTCTAAAACAAAGTAAAATGTTACATAAAATTTTTAAAATCAAATATTTTTTGATATATTGTAATTGGAGGTTTCGTTTCAAACCATAGTTTTTAATAGATTGATACAAAAAAAATTATATATATATATATATAAACGTTTGAAAATTATTTATATAACATCAAACATTAAAATATTTAAACATAAAATTGATTTTCGTAAAAGAAATAATTTTTTGAAAGCATTTGAATATATTAAGCAGCAATTGCAAATTTATGAATGAATTGTGTAATTTATGTTCTTTATTTCATTTTTTTGGCTAAATATAGTACATAATTAAATATTATGTTTAAATTAATTTATTATTTCATAACATTGATTAAAGAATATAATATTTTGTGCGCAATAATTCCTTTTTAATTACAACAATTCACATATTTTTATTAATAATAATGATTTGGGGTCTCTTAACATTAAAAGATAATGTTTTAATACATTAGAGCAACTCTAAACCTT
This sequence comes from Trichonephila clavata, assembly GCA_019973975.1. NCBI lineage: Eukaryota > Metazoa > Arthropoda > Arachnida > Araneae > Nephilidae > Trichonephila > Trichonephila clavata. The sequence continues at coordinate 1,741 of BMAO01023069.1, read as the reverse complement.
TTTATCTTTAGTGACAACAAATTAATTAATCATGTTTATTTTTTTTTATTTCATTATATATTTTTTTAAAGATTTCTTTGATAGGGGAAATGAGGATCTTTACAGTTTTTCTTTCGACATCAGAAGTCAATGGTGTCAAAGATCTTTTAATCTACGGCATTTTGTATTTTTTGTGTTTATGCATGTTAAAAAATTATTCTTCTAAGAAATTTGTGTAACCACATTTCTATTAAGCTTAAATGAAAAATCGTGACTTTTCATGATGTGTTTAAAACAAAAGTAATTAAAGGGCTATACCATTAAAATTGTTATGAAAACTGAAAGGAAAGTTAAAGAAGTTGCAAAGAGATTTGTTTTTCTAACTTTGAGTCAAATTGATAATCATCATTAAATCTTGAAAAAAAGTTAAATCACAAGAAAAATTTAAATTTATAAAATGAATCAAATTTTTCATTCAGATAATAAGATCAGTTTTTTATATTGGTAGTACTGAATGTCTATTGAGAATTTTGATAAAAATTACAGAAGCTATGTTATAAGACATTTAAAGAGTTTTTTATTTTAAATATCTGCAATTTATTTCTATGAGCAAGAAATAAATTTCAAAATTTTGATAGAAAGCTTTTTTGGAATGTACTTGAATTTCGACCATAACTTCAGTGTTATGGAGAGTTTTGAAAATATTATTTGCAGAAATATCAAAATTGTTTGGCTAATGTTTTCTTCATAACATGAAATGATTACTAAATTAAAAAGTGGAGAATAATTTTGAGGACCAGGATCATTCCTCCCCCAAATGCTTTCAACATTATTTTCAAAATTTTTGTTCTTTTATTTACTATTATTTTTAAATAACATTTTTATATAACATTACCAATGCATTGCTTAAGAAAATACATCAGAATATTAGATAAGTACTCAGAAATTTGTAGCAATTATTCGTTAAATGGTTCAATCAAATAAGTACTACATTAAAAAGAAAATGAACAATTGTAAATAGCAATGAAAGATTGAAACTTACCGAAAAGTAATGTGAAAAATATAATTCAACTTTTGAATATTTTTTTTATTCTGAATTTTTAAGAAATATTTCAATTTAAATAATATTATTGGATAAGTCATTGCTTGTTTTGTTGAATTGGTCTCCCTAATAATGCGTTCCAAATTAACATATCAGTTAAATATTGCGTCATAACCTAAATTATATTGAATTATTAAATATATTTTTATTTGCTTATTCAGGTAAAAAAAAACTCAATTTGATTGTACGAAGTTTTTTTTAATATCTCTGTGCCTCGAGCTTCTTTCCTGTTCCCTTTGTGATCCCATAAAGTAAAGCATTTTCTCTATTTCTTGAATTTATAAAATTAGTTCATTTAGGTCGTGATTGAGATATTCATTAACAGGAATCAATTTCTTTGAAACTTGTTACTAATTATTTAAAAAATTATCAGAGTTCGAAGTAAGAAACATATCAAAATAAATTTATTAACTGATTAAATTAAAAGAAATATATCTTATAAGCTATGGAAGCTAATTTATGTTTTTAAAACATTATTTGCTTCACTTGCGTCACTAATTTATTTATAAAGGATTTTGAATTCTTCTTGCTTTCGCTTTATAGTAGATAATTATAATACATGGATTTAACACATAGACGTACAATATTTAAGATTTGCTTTAGTCAAAATATTTGTAACAGAGTGCCAATTGAAAAATTTCCTCTTATTTTTCAAATATA